>CAUYSK010055733.1:0-133231 GCA_963575035.1 Avahi laniger | reverse complement strand
TAGCTCACAGCAACCTCAAACTCCTGGGCTCAAGCAATCCTTCTGCCTCAGCCTCCCGAGTAGCTGGGACTACAGGCATGCGCCACCATGCCTGGCTAGTTTTTTCTATATATTTTTAGTTGTCCGATTAATTTCTTTCTAATTTTAGTAGAGACGGGGTTTCGCTCTTGCTCAGGCTGATCTCGAACTCCTGAGCTCAAACGATCCGTCCACCTTGGCCTCCCAGAGTGTTAGGATTACAGGCGTGAGCCATTGCGCCCGGCCTATTTGTTAATTTTTAATAATATATTTTTTTCCCGCCGCTCGCCTTAATAGTAATATTGATCGTAATCCTTTGTGTCTGATGTCCTTTTTTCTAGTGCACTGCCATTACCTTAACCAATACCAAATATTTAGTGTTCACTGTGCTAAGCACTTGACATCTGCTAGCTCGCTTGTTCCTCACAATAACCCCAGGAGGTAGGGTTTGTTGATCCCATTTTATAGATGGGCAAATGGAGGCTCAGTGATTTTTTTCATCATCACTTAGCCAACAATGAGTAGAACCTGTGGCCAGGATCTGAGTCTAAAACCTGTTTGTGCTCTCATCCCTAAGCACTCACCGGTCTTCTTCCAAGGCAGAACTTTTGGCAAAGTCCTCTTGGAAGCTTCTTCCTGGGAGACTTAGGTGTCATTGGACCTGCTGATACTGTTTTTGCTTTTCTGGGACAACAGCGTGGAGCACAGGCAGTCTCTACCTTCTAGCTCAGTCTGTCTGGGAGGAAAGCTTATTCCTGTGTGAGGCTCTTTGCCTTTAGTAAGGTCCTTCTGCCTGGAATTCTCTTCCCCTAGATCTTCACATGGCTGTCTCTTTCTTATCATTTAGGTCCCTGCTTAGACCTTGGCTCCTCTGAGAGTCCTTTCTAACAGCCTTATCTAAACTGGTCCTTCCATGTCATGGGTTCACATCATTTTGGTTTTTCTCCCACAGTACTTATCTCTGTCAAAAATGATCTTTATATAAGTGTTTATCTTGTTTCTTACCTGCCTTCCCCACTAGAGAACAAGGTTAGGGGTGTTTTGTCCTCCTGTTATCTATCTCCAGCAACTGGTACACAGCAGGCACTTAGTACATATTTACTGAATAAAGGGGGCATCAAGATTTACACTGGTCTTTCACCTAAAGTGTCCCTCTGTTGAAAGCAGTTGCATTGAGTTAATTAAAAGGCACCATCACCCTTTAATGGAGGTTGAATGCAAGCCTGGTGGAAAGCACCATTAGGTTATGCCAAAGCCTATTCTGTAGTTTCTAGTGATTGGCATTCTTTCCTTGAGAGTTCCAGAGTTTATTTTCTTCTAACCCTGTCCCAGAGCAAGCTCACTGAAAGGTCTTGTTCCATACCCATCTATCACTTTCAATTCTTTATTGCTTTGAACCCTCACTCCCTTCTCCTTGAGCACAATGGGATTGCTGAGGCCAAGACCACCAGTTACCATGGTGACAGTACTCTTTTTCACCTCTCCTAAAATAAAATCCAGGGTTCTTGTCAGTACAACATTAACTGTAAATGTATTATGAATTTAGAAAATTCTGCTGCTATTCTTTGAGTACCTACTTAGTGGTAGACATTTTTTTTTTCTGAGACAGAGTGTCACTGTGTTGCCCGGGGCGAGTGCCATGGCGTCAGCCTAGCTCACAGCAACCTCAAACTCCTGGGCTCAAGCGATCCTACTGCTTCAGCCTCCTGAGTAGCTGGGACTACAGGCATGTGCCACCATGCCCGGCTAATTTTTTCTATATATTTTTAGTTGTCCAATTAATTTCTTTTTATTTTTAGTAGAGATAGGGTCTCGCTCTTGCTCAGGCTGGTCTCGAACTCCTGAGCTCAAACGATCCGCCCACCTTGGCCTCCCAGAGAGCTAGGATTACAGGCGTGAGCCACCGCGCCTGGCCAATAAAGCCGATTTTAAAGGAAAAAATCCATTCTAGATGAATTATAGATAGAAATGTAAAAGATGAAACAATAAAGCATTTTTTAAAATTTTTTTACTTTTTGTAGAGACGGGGTTTGCTGTTGTCCAGGCTGGTCTCCAACTCCTGGCTTCAAGCAATCATCCTGCCTCAGCCTCCCAAAGTGCTGAAATTACAGGTGTGAGCCACCACGCCTGGCCCAATAAAGCTTTTAGAGAGAAACATTATCTTTGGGATAGGCGAATCTTTCTTAAACAGGACTCAAAATGAGTTAACCATAAGAAAAAAAAAACATACATATGTGAATCATATTACAGTAAAATTAAAAACTTCTGTTCATCATTAAGAGAATGAAAAGGCAAGCCAGAAACTGAAGAAAGATGTCTGCAATATATACATCTGACAAAGGACTCATATCTAGCATATATAAAGAACAATTACAATTCAATAAGAAAAAGACAACCCAGTAGAAAAATGTGCAAAACACTTGAACAGGAGGATATCCAAAATGACCAGCAAACACATAAAAAGGCACTCAATTTAATTAGTCATAAGTGAAATGCAAAGTAAAGTCATGCAATTGTTTGTTTTGACTAAACACCCACTAGAATGGCTAAAATAAAGAGACCGACAATACTGTGTGAGCCAGGAGGTGGAGCAACTGGAACTCTCATCCATCACTGAAGGGAACATAGATTGGAGCAACATCCTTGTAAAACTATTTGGCAGTATTTATTAGAGCAGAACATAAACATAGTCTAGGATCCAGCAAATCTACTCTTGGGTGGACAAATACATGTTTCCAAAAGATATTAATATGCATAAGAATGCTCATAGCAGCATTATTCACAATAGCCCAATACTGGAAACAACTCAAATATCCATCGATAGTCATATACATAAAATGTGGAATGTTCATAAACTATCATTGGCAATAAAAAATGAACTCTGCTGCATGCAACAACATGGATGAAGCTAGGGTTGCCAGATAAAATATGGGACACCAAATTAAATTTATGTTTTGAATTAAAAACGAATAATTTTTTAGTACAAGAATGTCCTATACAATATTTGAGGCATAGTTATATTAAAAATCCTTATTATAGTACAATATTATTTTTTACCTGATCATGTTCTATTTCTTGATCTGGCTGCCCCTGGGTGACATGAGTGTGTTCAATCTGTGCAAATCCATTGAGCTGCACACTTAGGACTTGTGTGTGTCTCTTATGTGCATGCTATACTTCAACACAAAGCTTATCTAAAGTAACAATAAAACTATCCCTGGCCTGTGTCCCATTAAATGAGGACCTGCCTCTTGCCTCGAGGGTCCCATCTGTTGTCCTCGCTGCTGTCTGTGATCTCTGTAACCTGTACCTCTATCCTGGCTCGTAGCCCCTGCTCAGAACGCCCACAGGACAGCATCTGCCCTCCTTGGCACAGCATCCCAGGGCTCTCGGGGCCTCTCCCGCCCCATCCCCATGTCCCCACATCTTTCTTTCAGCACGGACACTAACCGTACCTCCACCAGCTTTGCGCATGCTGTTTCCCCTACTTCTCTGCCAGGCAAAAACCTATTTATTTTCCCAGTCTCATCTCAGCTTCTACCTGCTCTGGGAGGTCTTCTGACTCCTCAGGCAGACCTGCCTGTTCCTCTAGCTAAGGCTCACTTCATGTCCTGTCTCCTTTATAGCAACAGCATTATCTGGCAATGGACTGTCTATATGGCTTTCTCCTTCCCAGACAGCAGGCTTGTTGGAGGACCCTGTCTTTTTGTCTTTCTATCCCCAGCACCCAGCAGGGTGTCTGCCCGTGGTTGATGCCGGGTATGTGTTAAAGGGATGAACACGTGGGTAACAATGGTAATGGGTGCTAATGGATGGAGATCAGACAAAAGAACAGAAGAAAAGGCTTTGCAAAGCGTTCACACTGCATTGGGAAGGGACCCTTGAGAAGGTGCTCTAAGTCGCTCTGCTAATGAGAGGCAGGCAGCCACAACACCACTGGGGGCTGAGCTGATCACTGTGGCAACGCCTTCCCTTGCCCGAGGGAGGTGCCTGCTGCATGTGCTGGCACCGGTAGGTGGTGTCTCTAATTTCCTGTGGGAAGGATGCTGGTCTCATCTCCATGTCATAGGTAGGAAGAGAGCTGCAGAACAGTCAGTTCAATGACTTGGCCACGGCCACATGGCTGGTAGGCAGCAGAATACACACTCGCTACACTTGTTATTCTACGAATAACACCAGGTGTTGAATCACTAAACGCCCTCATGGAACAGCCCAGTCAAAGGAGGAAGTGCCAGGTGCCCACTCTGCCCTGGGCAGCATTTTAACTCTGGCAACCTTCCCGGTACCTCTCAAATCAGTCTCTGTGGGTGGCCACCCCCTCTCCCATGGAATGGCCTGCTGGGAAGGGGGTGACACCTCAAACACCTCAACACAGCACTCAGCTCTAGCCAGAGACTCTCGACTCCTGTCTGAGATTTTCAGGTTTTAAACAAAACAAAAATCTGATTCACTATTTCCAGTCCTACAGGAAACTCGAGTCCTTTATTTATCTGCCACTAAAACAGAAAAAAAAAAAAGGAAGAAAAGAAAAAAAAAATTACACCAGAAAAAAAACCCTTTATGTCGCAGAAGAGTTTTGAATGCATCTCATTTCACACAGCACCAAACATTGCTCATGACAGAGGCTGCGGAATGGAGCCCAAAGTGAAAGACAGAAGGAAATGAAACGCATTACAATAAAACACACACGCTAATAAATAAGAGCCCAGGCAATGAATCCAATTCGGAATATACCACTGGCAAGAAGAAATGCCCCAAAGCTTTGCTTAAACCAAATAATAGAAGAACAGATGGCTCCCCTGGGTCTCCGGGAAAAGTTAATACATACAGGAGGCTGCAAATAGAGGCTGTGTTTGGGATTTTGGCAGAAAACACAGGGCATTAACAACATTCAAGGTGAAAGAAAGAGGGCTTGTAGATTTAGGGACAGGGACATTTTCATCAGATAACAAAAATAGGTATATCTAGATATCGCCACTGGATTCCCACAAGCTGCAGGGCACGTGCTCACTCCAGAAATTAACCAGGGCTGCACCCGGCAGCACTCCAGGGAGACCGACTACTCCTAACTGCCCAACTGGAGAATTAATTTAACTCCAGAGATTTGGATAATAGGGATGAATCCTTAAGGGAGATAAAAATTTACTTTGGGAAGATTTTCTCTCTCCACCCGTGGTGCACAAGCATCATTCAGTGGTGAGGACCGGAGTGGTGGGAACCGGAGCTCTGGGTTCCATTATGCAAGATTCACATCACTGATTAGTTGAGTGACCCCGAAAAAAATCTCCTGACTGCCACCTGCCCAGGGGCTGTTAAAGACGCTGAGATCTTCCAAGCGCAGAAGGATCACATCCCACATCCAACATCCGTGTTAATTCCCTTTCTCACCATCACCAGGGAAATCCAAATGGCTTTGTCTGGCCAGGGAAACAAAGGCATTTTGCATTCCCATGGGGAAGGCAGGGCTCTCACCCAACCCAGGAATCAGGGCTGGAGAGGGCAATTAATAAAAATAAGACCTCCCCTTTCTAGAATGTGTTGTTATTTCCAGCACCATTTTTTATCCACTTATCTCGCATGTTCCTCAGAGCAATTTTGTGTGCAGCAAGGCAGGCTTTATTTATCTCCATCATGTTGGTGAAGAAACAAAATCTTGGGACAGTGAAGTGGTTTGCTCAAGGTCTCAAGGTCATCATGGATTTTTAAAGCTGGAGGGGCCCTTGGTCATGCAGGGCAAGGATGGGATGACAGACGTGGGCTGCCAGGCTTCAGTGGTCAGTTTCATGCCTGTGCAGACACTGGCATCAATCACAGAAGCCTCTTCCTGGAGCCCGGGTCCCCCGCATGGGCTCCAGCAAACCCCTGAGAGCTGACTGGATCGGCCTGTGAGATGAAACCCTGTGCCATCCTAAGCCCCATCTAATCTTCTCCCTTGACATGTGAGGAAACTGAGTCCCAGTCGGGAAAGGGAGCTTGGCCAAAACTACACAATGGGTCAGTGGCCCAAACTCCAAACCGCCGCTTGCTGAGCTGAGTGGACTCTCCAGTGTGCCCCGCTGTGCCCCACCTGCTGCATGAAGAGGTCCCCCTCAAAAGACGCATTCACAAGGAACGAGAATGATGTGCTTCGTGACCCGACCAGAGCAAAGTGTTTTCTCTGTGCTGAGCAAGTGGACAGATTACCAATGGCGATTTAAGACGGCACCGCCATCTTAAAACTGAGCCATTGGCAGGATGGAAGAGAGGGCCTAGGGCTTGAACAATCACAAGTTTGATTTTGGATCCACTGTGTGTCCAGGTGGACGTGTCAAGAGAGTTAGATATGAAAGCTAAAGTTCAGGAGGGCAGTCTGAGCAGGAGATATCAGCTAGGAGTCATTGGCATATGGGTGACTTAAAGCAAGGAGGCTACACGAGACCACCCAGGGCAGGAGACCTGTGGACTCAGATTCCAGGGACTACACACTGTGACCTTGGAGGAGAGGGACATGACCTTGGGAGAGAGGACACAGAGGACCCAGAGAAGGGCAGCTGGGAAGGAGTGGCCGATACAGTGGGAGAAAAATCAAGAGAGAGGGCGCCCCAAAGTCAAATGCTCACGTGTTTCAGAGAGGAGAGAAGGGACGGCATTAGATGCTGCTGAGAGGTCAAGGGCATCAGCGTCCTTGATAAGAGCTGTTTACACTGAGTGCTGGGACAAAAGTCTGACTGAAGTGGGTTTGAGACAGAAGGGGAAGAGAGAAACTGGGGCAGTGGGTGTAGACAACACTTTGCTGCAAAGGTGTCATGGGCTGAATCCTGTCCCCCCAAATTCACATGTTGAAGCCCTGACCCGCGGTAGCTTGGAATGTGACTGTATTTGGAAACAGGGTCTTTAAAGAGGTGATTAAGGTAAAATGGGGCTATGGGGTGGCCCTAATCCAATCTGACTGGTGTCCTTATGACACACAGAGACAGAAGGAACACACACAGGGGAAGAGACCAGGTGAGAAGACGGCCGTCTGCAAACCAAGGAGAGAGGCTTCAGGATCACCTTGACCTCGGACTTTCAGCCTCCAGAACTGAGAGAGAACACACGTCGGCTGTAGAGGCCCCTGCTTCTGCGGTATTTGGTTATGGCAACCCTAGCGAATTAATCCAAAAGGGGTGTGGAGAAATGCAGCAATCGCTGGAGGGGAAGGTAAAATCAAGACAGGTTTGTTTGCTGGTTTTAAAGAGGGTGAAATTGCATCTATCTGATGGGAATGATCCCCGTAGAGAGCGAATAAAAAATCAATGGTGCCGCAGAGAAATAGACAATCGCTGCGGAAGTGTGTTTGGTTGAGGAGTCAGGCGGGCCCAGGCAGGTGACAGAGCAGCGTCTCAGAGACAGAGCAGGGGTGGAAGGAGATCCGGCCACTGCTTAGGGGCAGGAGGGCCTCTCTGGGCCTACCTGACTCTGCCGCAAGACATAAAAGAGTGGGTTTACAAAATGTATTTTAAAATTAGTTAAAAAGATACAAAATTTTATAAAATTTCTATATAAAATTAATGGGGAAATGGGTTGAGCCATTCCCTGCAAACAACCTTCTGCTTGTGTGGTGGCTGCATTTTGGCCTTTCCAACACGGAACAGTCAGAGAAAACCACCCTTTCCCTGCTGGGCCACACTCCTCACCCATCTGACACCTCCCCAAACTGAGAAATAAAGGGCGCCGTCGCCACCGCGACATGTACGAGAATGTTCACAGCAGTTTCGTCACAACAGCCCCAAACCGCAAGCAACACGAATGTTTACCAGGGGTAGAGTGGACACATAAATCGTGGTAAATTTGTACGACGCGATACAATGGGGCGCCACCACCGCCACCAAACACAACAAACTACAGCCGCACACAACACAAGCAAGTCTCACAGACACAACCGAGTAACTGAAACTAGAGATAGGAGAGAACGGAGGCCCCAGAGGACACCCTCCATGGGAAGTCCAAGGACAGGTAACCACGACAGAGGCTGAAAGAGTCCTTGGAGGGGCATGAGACCTCTGGGGCCCTAGAAAGGATTCATGTCTTGATCTGGGGATTGGCTCCAGGGTGTATGTAAACGCTCATCAAGCTGTACGCCTAAGGCTGTACTGTGTGTTTTGTGTATATCTATATACATATTCTCTAATAAAAGATAAGGGTACAAAATACATACTAAATTTCTTTCCCCAGAGGTCATTATGATAAAGTACTTACTTACAGGCACTAGAGTTTTCTTCCTAAAATTCTTGTCCGCATAGACACTCTTGTCCGCATAGACACCCTCATTCCCAGCAATGGGAATTCCCTTGTGCGGACGATCTTGCTCTGGAAGGGCACTCACCCCCTTTCAAGCATTTCCCTGTGACAGATCACAGCTGCTCCTACAAGGAACATTGGTGTGCAAAAGCGTCTGCACACTTGCACAAGTATACGCACGTATACAAGGTCGTTTCTTAGACGCAGAATTCCCACACCAGAGGGTTCATTCATTTACGATGCTGGCGAGCGTCGTGGAATCAAGAGTGTGTGAGAACACCTGCCTCCCCGCCCTTGCCACCATTAGGTTTTATCAAACTTTTTGATCTTTGCCAGAAAGATGGTATGTTCCTGTTGCATTGTTTCACGTTGACTTAATTATAAATTAAATGTTAAAAATATTAAAATAAATTTAATTATAAAACATGTTGACTGACTGGCCTGTTCACAGTCCGTGTGTTTGCAACCTGTCACCATTTTTCCATTGGGGTGAATTCTCTAATTCTGGGGTCCAGTCCTGTACCACCCACACTCATTCCTGCCAGCCTCTACTCCACGACAGAGCTGAGCGCCTTCGACAGAGATCATCTGGCTCACAAGGTGCAAAATTTTACTATTTGGACCTTTCAAGAAAAGGCTTTCTGATCCCCGCATCTGATAGGTTTACAAGAGAGCTTCCTAAATCAAGGAACTAGCTCTTCACTGCATATATTTTGTTTTGCATTAACTCACCACTCTCTTCTCCTACCTTCAAAATAACCAAATCAGAAGTAAAACTTAAAAAGCAGAAGCCCTTAGAGCATTATAACATGCACAGGACATTTGGAAACACTTTGGTCTACCTTCATTTCGAGGCGGTATTTTCACACCCATTTTATACAGGTGTCTAGTGAGGCTCAAAGCCATCAGGTGACGTTGCTGAGCTCACACAGATAGTAGGTGGCAGAGCCGGGACA
Source organism: Avahi laniger (assembly GCA_963575035.1). Classification (NCBI taxonomy): domain Eukaryota; kingdom Metazoa; phylum Chordata; class Mammalia; order Primates; family Indriidae; genus Avahi; species Avahi laniger. The sequence goes on along the minus strand of CAUYSK010055733.1, from coordinate 123,998 downwards.
CACACCCTGTCTGCCTGGCTCCAAGTCCATAGATCTTCCCAGCAGAGCATCTTGTCTTTTAATGGACGAGGCCAGTCCCAGGGGAAAGCGAAGTCCTGGCTGGTGCTGCCTGTGGCACCAGCAGGGTCTGTGAGGTTCGTGGGACAGAGTACCTGGGCGCCCCCTCCCTTCCGCTGCCACACTTGTGTCTAAAGACCGCACCTTCCCGAGTTCCACAGGGGCAGGAAGGAAGATTACACGCTAGAAACAGACACCACACAGGGGAGGCTGGAGCCCTCTTTTGGGGTACTGATATTGTACCGCCCTTTGGCTCCCACACTGTGAGCAGCCCACAGAGGAATGGCCCCCACTGAGCCAGGAGGACCAGAGTGCTTTGGTGGAACGGATGTGCTTCGGGAAGCCAGAGAGGAGAAGAAGTGGGAGCCGAGCACAGGAGCAGAACTTTTATTGCCCCCTGGCACGGGGCCACGGATACCCATTACACAAATGTGACAGCAACCATTATAATCTCCGAGCCCTTGAACAAATCATAACCCCAAAGGTTACCCTCCTGAAAATAATCACCCCATTAAACCACTGACCCAGAGAGCAGAAGTCCCTCAAGGAGAGTGTGGGGACAAGGTGTGGGGTGTGTGTTCTCTGTAGGTAACCTGCACTGGTTGTGTTCTTCCCGTGTGGTCCGGCACAGGAAGAGGCTGGCATCTGGGATCTGCTCCTTCTAATTTTCCTTTAGCAGAAGAGTATTTTGAAAGGACTTCCTTGAAAGTTGTCTTTTCCTTTTCTTTCTGTTCCCCTATTTCAATCGATCCAAATATTTTCCAGAGAGATCGGACAACTAACATGAGAGGAGTTTATCTACAGAGTGGATTTACTGAGCATCTGCTCCACGGTTTCCTGGAAACCTCACAATCCTCCTGTAAGATTGGGAGTGCAGATAAGGAAACTGATGCTGAACCAGAAAAAGTAAGGCAGGCCACCCACCTGGGCACTGCAGCCCAGGTCTGGACTCCAAAGTCCAGCCTCTGCTCTGCGCAGATCTCAGTAATAACAGCAAAGATAATCACATGTCATATGTCGTCTTTTCTCATTTTATGCTTGATGTAACTGACAGTATTGAAAATAATCAGTATTAATATCCTGATTGCCTTAGAGAAATGACTTTCAGAGAGCTCTCGTAACGACCAGCCTGTCCAAGGTCACACAGGTCGCACAGATGGGCAGTCATGCCTCGAACCTCTGTCTTCACGGCCTCAGCCCCCAAAATTGGAACGCTGTCAGGGGCACCGTCTTCGAAGCAGAGGGTGCAGGGACCAGGCAAGAAGGAATTGAAGGCAGTTGTAAAAACGGATTTGAGGCTCCATTTTTCAGCATTTGACACTCCTTTCCATCATAATCATCTGAAAATTGGGACTCCATTTGGCCTTTCATGCATGACATGCTATGATGAGCTGTATCGCAGGAGCCCTTCATTCCGGCCACCAGCGAACCACAGACACACCTCCCTTCAGTCCCAGGAAACAAATTTTTGATTGGAAGGGTGGGGACACACTACATAGGGAAGTGGAGAAAGAAGACTGGACACTGCCCTTCCAGCACAATCTCAGCCTGGAACCTTCTATGAATCCCTGGTCCTAGCCCCGAACTGTCGTCCTCCTTCCCAGTTCTCTTCCATCTAGTGCACATCTCAGCCACACTCCGACTGTAGAGCAGGACCTACTGGGGGCAGGGCTGTGCCTTGCATTCCTTCTACACGTCCCCGATGGCGACCAAGCACAAGGACACTGCACAGTGCCCACTGATGGATCCAAACAAACGCTGGCATCTTTAGAAGAAGAGTTAGGTTTAGAAGTCCTTTCTAAAAGGCACATAAAGGACGAGTGGATAAATGAAATGTGGTCTATCCAGACAATGGAATACTACTCAGCTTTAAACAGGAAGGACATTCTGACACCTGCTACAACATGGATGAACCTTGAGGACATTACGCTCAGTGACATAAAGCAGTCATACAAGCACAAATACTGTGTGATTCCATTCATAGGAGGTCCCTGGAGTAGTCAGATTCATAGAGACAGAGAGTGGGAGGGGTTGGGGAGGGGCTGCGGTCTGGAGTTCCAGTTTCTGAAGATGAAGGAAGTTCAGGAGATGGGTGGCGGTGATGGCCGCATGACAACGTGAATGTGCTTAATGCCTTCATGCTGCTGACCGTGCACTTAAACATGGTATTACGAAGGTACATGTTATGTTATGTGTATTTTATCACCGTTTTTTAAAAATCACATAAAGGATCATTCTCTCACTGACTCCAGACTGCTGGGACTGGCGGGTGCACACCTGCCTTTCTGACACCTGTATACGAAACCCGCACAGGTCCACACCATTCACTGAGGGGTGACCACACTGAGTCCGCATCTCCCCTTGCCCTCAGAGCATCCCAGGCCCCCCGGCAGAACCATCACCCCTTTACAGATGCATGGGGGGTGGAGAAAACCGGCGTTTCGGGGAAAGCGCAGAAGTGGACGATTTGAGCGAAATTCCTGTCCTCGCATTAATTCCCGGCTCCCGGGATTTCCGGCACACATTATGCAGTGGGTGAGCACTCGATAAATGCTGAGTGACTGACCGACATTTTTTCCCCTTTCTGGTAGGTTGGTAACCTTTTACCTTCAAGAGAAGTCATAAATGTCAGGAGAAATTTTTCTAAACTACAAATCAAAGGCTTTGAGAGCAGGCTCGGCACAAAGAGGTCAGTTTGGTCTGAGACCAAGTGTGTATCAGCGTTCCTCTGCAGAGACCGGGGCAGGTGACCTGAAGCTTCAGCTTAGACTACCTCTGAGACCTGCTGTGACCCTGTGACTCCCTCCAGCTCTGCTCAGGACCCCGGAGGGACAGCACCGCCCCCCCTGCTCTCCCTGCTGGACAGCTCGGCAGATCCCTTGGTGGCCCCATCAGGCCTGGGAGTCTCCTGGGGGAGGTGACTTCAGGTCTGAGGCCAGGAGGGCCCCCTCCCGAGCCCCTGTCACCAGCCCCATCACTCCCATGGGAGGGACTGTCCTCCGAGTCAGGCGGGGCTGTGGGCTGCAAACTTCCGGGCCTTTCAGGTGTCAGAAAAGTTTCTCTTCCTCCCTCTGGGGCAGGTGCACCCTGACGCGCCCTGGCGGTTCATCCCTGTCCTCTCTGAGGAGCAGGGACTTTGCCAGGCGGTGACACTCAAGAGCGGGTCAGAGACAGGGAGGAGAGACCCAAGGAGGTGGAAAGCGAGAAAGCGAGAAAGGAAAAGTTTGGAAGGGCAGGAGAGGAGAGGAAAGGAGGGAGAGAGAGAGAGAGAGAGAGAAGGAGGAAGGAGCTGGTGAGGGAAAAACCGGGCCCCAGCGACGCCCCCGGCCCCCAACGCGACCCTGCTCGGCGCCCTCCCCGTACTGCCCCGGGCGCGCCCCCTCCCGCAGCCCCCATCCCCGCCCTCCCCGCCAGCCTACCTGGAGTGCTCATGCTCCACCCGCCGCGCCGGGCGCCTCCTCCACGCAGCCCGCCGGCTTCCTCCGGGCGCCGGGTCCTTGGTCCCCTCCGTCCCCGCGGCCCGCACCCGTCCAGGGGCGCCGCCCGCCCAGGGGCTGCAGGGCCGGGAGGGGGCTGCGCGCGCCCGGGCAGGAGCGCGAAGGCCAGAGGAGGCCAAAGAGAAAAAAGGAGAGAAAGTGTGTCATAGGCTGGGAGGGGCGGCGGGGGAGGGAAATGCAAAACCCGACAGGAAATGAGACGAAAAATGCAAAAGGTTAGAAAAGGAGATAAGGAAGAGGGGGAAGGGGCGGAGTTCTGTGCCAGGCCGCGGGGCGCGTGGGACGGGTGTGCGGGACAGATCAGTGGCTGGAGTTGGGGGCGAGGCCGGAGCACCTGGGCTGTTCCATCGCCCCCGTCCAGCTCTGACCCCCAGTCGGGCGTCCAGGTGTGGCTTGGGAGGGGGATGCCCTGGCTAGGTTCCCCAGGGCTGGGGTCCTTTTAGAGGAATCAACCAGATTCTGAAGAAATTCCACACCCTGTCATTGCAAGGGAGAGGGGGGTCCCACAAATGAGTGGGAAGCAACAAATATTGCAGCCTCCTACACCGCAAGCCTCTTCCCTCCCTCAGCCATTGTTCTGGAAGCTTCCTGGGGCGTGCCTGGTGGTCAGCAGCCCCCTCCCACAAGGGCCTTCCTCACCCCCACCACATGGGACCCCAATACTCTCACTTAACTTGTGCTCTCAAAGTTCCGGTGAGCAATCCATGTAAGAAACTGTGATTTGGAAGTCATCATTTTAATCATTTGCCCCAAATGACCACGGTGGTGGGTCGCTGGCTGCTCTTTCACAGCAAATACTGTCTGGAGGGGCGCTCCCAAGGGTTTACCTGAATTATGGACCCAGAAATCTGGAGAGCCAGGCACAGCCAGAGTATCTGGGCTCCTTACCCTGCCCCCCATATGTGTTTCCTCAGCCTCCACACTTGTCATTCTGCTCTGCCTCGGTTTACCTCTCCCTTCTCTTTCTCCCCCTTTTGGAGTTCCTCTATGACAGCTAGAGAATGTACCCTACCGTTTCATGTTTTAAGCGTTCTGGAGAGAGTTCCTTGAGCTCCTATAGGAAAAGGCATTCGATAAATTAAACAACTGAGCAAGAAAGTAAGTACACACTAGGACTGTGCAGCAGGCAGGGAAGAATTTGAAATCTTGGCAGTTTTGAGGCCCATGGTGTGTACCGATGCACTCGGGCCAGGGACTGAGGAAGACAAGAGCCTGCCATCTGTGAAGCACGTTCAGAAATGTAACCAAGAAATGTAAAGAGAGAAAGTTCCTAAAATAAATACAAACGCCCACAGCATCCAAGACCTCGGGCCCCAGGGACACATCTCACTGCCCACCAGGGAAGTGCACCACTTGCGCTCCGTAGAACTGCTACACCAGGCAATGACGTTTACAGGAGAGCACAGGTTTTCCTCATGCGAGGTATGGAGGTCGGCATTGCCTTAAAACAACAGTGTTCATTGAGATGTGTATTCTGTAAAGAACACAGAGTCTGCATATTTGAATTTTCACAAACTGAACACAATCATGTAACCCACACTCCCACGTTATATTCTGTCAAAACATAGAACTTCACCTGCTCACCTGAAACTGCCCAGCAAGGGCAGCCACACTCTGACCTCTGATAGCATCGGTCAGTTTTGCCTGTTGGTGAGCTTTGTGCAGATGGAAACAGGTCCAGGTTCTCTTTCGAGTCGGACCTCATTCACTCAGCGTTATGTTTTTGAGACTGATGCATGGTATTGTGTGCAAGTACAGTTCATTAAGAGAGGTGTTTGTCTCCCCCAACATCTCGTTACAAATTTTAAACACTCACCATCTGATTCTACAATCGCTAACATCTCGCTGTATTCATTTTCTCACAGATCTATCCATCTATCCCTCCATCCTCCTCCTCTATTTTGGGATGCATTTCCAAGTAAGCTGCAGACATCCGTATACGTCACTGTTAAACACTCCATCATGCGTATCATTAAGTGAAGAGGTTTTTTGGTGAAATTTACACACAGGTTTTAACTGTATGATGCAATGAGTTTGGGCAAATGTGCACACCTGGTAATCCAAACCCTTACAAAGACAAGAATTGCGTGGGCCAAAACCGCAGCCACTAGCCGCACTTGACTTTGGAGTCCTTGACAGAAGGCTGGTGTGAATGAGAACTGAATTTTTAACTCTCTTTAATTTTAATTCATTTTAAACTGATACTTGATTCTGCTATTGAAAACCCTTTAAATATGTCTGGAGCAATTTGAGTGTGCTAACCTACTTTTTTTCTTTTTTGAGGCAGGATTTTGCTCTGTTGCCTGGGCTAGAGTGCAGTGGTGTCATCACAGCTCACTGCAGCCTCAAACTCCTGGGCTCAAGTGATCCTCCTGCCTCAGCCTCCCGAGTAACTGGGACTACAGGCATGCGCCACCATGCCTGATTAATTTTTTCTGTTTTTAGTAGAGATGAGGTCTTGCTCTTACTCAGGCTGGTCTTGAACTCCTGAGCTCAAGCCATCCTCCTGCCTCAGCCTCTCAAAATGCTAGGCTTACAGGCCTGGGCCACTGTGCCTGCTCTACTTTTTCAACTGTAAATTTTATGAAATCCTAAATACGGGAAAATTTAGTGACTGCACTGATATGTTACGAATGTTAAAGACACCAGATTTTAAGGACTTTGTATATAAAAAATAATGCAAAGGGTCTTATTAATAATTTTTATATTGATTACATGTTGAAATAATACTTTAGATGAGTTGGATTAAGTAAAATGTATTGTTAAAATGAATTTCACCTGTTCCTTTTTTCGTGTTGCCACTAGGAGATTTTAAATTGTACATTTTGTTTCTCCTGGGCAGTGCTGGTGTGGCTTAGAACATCACCATCACCCCACTGAATTCCCTCACACGCTGGTCACACTCTTGTATCTCAAGTCCTCTGTGATCCCAGGGAGAAGTTAATTCCAAAGTTGTTGAATGAGGACTTCTAGTTCAAGACAGTGAAGTAAACACAAAATTTACCTCCTCTTTTGAAAACCCGCTGAAAGAACAGCAAACCACAGTGGGGGGTGGGTTTAAAGACCGCAGATCAGAGGTGCACTATGTTTCTGGGAGGCAGGAGGCAGGTGGACAGGAGCCCAAGCTCAGAGCCTGCAGGGGAGGCAGTAGCCAAGCTGGGGGTCTTTGTCCCACTGTGGGACCTCTCAGATCTGTGGGGTTTGAAGTGAGGCAGGCACAGAAGGAAGGGCAGATGCTGAGTGGTGAGTGGAAGCGCCGGCTGTAGAATCACTGGGACAGGTAAGGCCGTGGCTCTTTCCTCCACCAAACTGTCCACTTAGCATCTTTGGCTTCTCCCCTAGGCTGAAGCCAGAGAAATGTTTCTAATGAAAACTGCTCAGAGAGGTGAATGCTGTCGGAAGAAGAGGCAGCAACCCATGGAGCCCCCTTCTCGTGCGACATTTCATGGCGGGTCGGGCCGTGTCGCCCGTTCCCTGCCTGGGCTCCCTAATGCAGTGCTTCCAGAACTATCTGTAGTGAAAGACACCTCCCCACCACCTACCTTTTAAAAAAATTTCCAATCCGTCACGGATTGATACTTTCGTAAGATATAATAAAAATTAATTACTAGAAAATAGAATTTAAAAAAAGATACTCAAGATGCAAGCTGGCTGATCACGCTCGGTAATCGTGGCAATGTCAAAAGTGCCATCAAAGTCTCTAAATGCTTAGTCTCAATTTCTGCTCTTCTCTTGTCACAGACGTATCCGTGGAGGGACACGGGTCTACGGGCCAGATTTTACAGAGCACTGCCCCGGAGCGCAGGCGGCATGTTGACTGACACACCGTGTCTGCCCCCCCCCACCCGGACAGCCCAGGCAGTTTGGCCAGGGGTCTGGGGGGAGGCTGGAAAAGGCGAGAGGAACTTCCTATTAGTCAACTGGGACCTTTGCAAACACGGACAGAAGTCGGCAGCTTGACAGACAAGAACTTAGATGCACAAATAGGACAACTGTCTCCCAAGGGCGGGAAGGGAACAGCGGTGCTGGGAAGGGAATGAGGCATGGTGATCCAAAAACAATCTAATGCGTGTCCTCAGAGAGATTCCAGCAGGGCTCGCATCCATAAAATAAGAACAAATGACTATGAAATAGGCTGCCTGAATAAAGGAACAGTTCATGGAAATGTAAAATATGATTGCCAAAATAATAAAATAAATTTTAAAGTTCAATAGAGGGCCAGAGGAAGATGTCTGTCAAGTTTATCTCCTAGACCAGGAAGCCAAAACAAAACAAAACCCCGAAAAGCATTGAGAAGTTAGAGAGAAAAGTTGAGACACACATGATCAATTCAGAAAGACCAGCGTCCACTTAGAAATAGTTTCCAGCAGGAAGAGAGAAAATGGAGGATTTAATCAGGAAATGCGATTATCATATGTCAATGCTGAGGAATGATGTTCCTCTACCACCAGTGGGCCCGCTGGGAACCGAGTAGGATGAATGAAAAAAGATCTGCACCTAGATATATCCTCGTGAAATTTCAGGAAGTGAAAAGAAGACAGGTAATGAGAAGATTCTAAAATCGTTTAGAGAGAAAATAAACATGCAGGCTGGTGCCAAGGAGCAAATGAGATTCAGAGCTGTCACCTGCAACGTGGGGCGCTAAGCAACGGAGAAGTGAACGAAGCTTCCATGTTCTTGGGGACATTTCCCTCAAGCTGAGAATTCTGTATGCAACCAAAACATCAGTCACGTGTGAGAGCAAAATCAACATTGTCAGACATGCGGGGAACTTGGGACCTTTATTCCCCAAGCGTTCCTCAAGAGAAAAGTCACTTGAGAAAAGACTGTGATGAAATAAAGAGGAAACATAAGAAGAAGACATGGGATCTAAGAAAGACTGAAATAAATCAATGAAAAGAATTTTTAAAAATATAAAAAAATAGGTAAAATAGCATAAAATTAAATTAAAATATAAATAAAACAAGCAAAAATAGAAATAAAATAAATAGGACAATTAAAAAATATAATTGTGCAGAGGACTAGGAAAAAAGTCAACATGTATCTGTGTGTTCCGTAAAGACCCCAGCTAGCTAGTAGAAGGACCCCAGCTACTAAAAGAACTGAGAAGAACGGTTGAAGTAAGTCCTGGATTGGAGTAAGTTTCAAGCCAGAACCATCTAGAAGTCTTACTCAGTCAAAAAGGGTCATTTCTAAGGAGTTTAACTAGGAGGGGGGACAGCAGGGTCCAAATGGGTATATTCCATCTTCACTGCGTATCCTGCTGTCCTGACAGTGTCTATTTCCATACCCACGTCATTCTTTCTTAACAAAGAGAACTGATTTCTACCAGAAGCACGTGTCCTCATGCATGCGTGTGTGTGTGTGTGTGTGTGTGTGTGTGCGCGCGCACGTGAGCGGTGCACACGCCCTGCTGAATAATAAAACCCAGGGCCGGGACTGATGGGTTTCATTTCCTACCGCCCTGCATCCCAGTGGCCAAGCGATCAGAGCATGGCCTGTGCTGGGCTGTCGGGTCACTCACACGACCACATGTGCGTTTACAGAAGATGCCTGTTTTTTCCAGAACTAATCTTGTCTTTCTTCTGGGCCCCTCCTCCATGTTAGTAGGAAAAATAACACTTTTGGCACTGTCTGGCTCAAAAAGTAGCCCAGTCCAGTAATTTAGCAGTCCTTTGAGGTGGTGCTTAGTCTCTCTTACAGCTGTCCCCTTCCTCCGCTTTGGCCTCGGCTGGTATCTGAGTGTGTGGGAGGCGAGTGGCGCAGGGCACCCAGCAGGCCCGGAGGAAGCCATGGGGTCCTGTACCTCTGACCTCCAGTTCTGGGGTCCCCAGGCCAATGCACTCTCATGCTGTTATTGTTTCCTCTGCACCTTGCCTGGCGGCTGCGCTCCCTGCCTCGGGCTCCTGTGACTCACCATCCGCTCTCTCTCAGCATGGTTGAGTATCTGCCACATTCTTACCCAGTCCACCTGCCGACTCTGCTGAGGGTCGCCTCGGGTGCCTTAGGCTCTCAGCTCACCAACCATAGCATCGGGGCCCTAAAAGCAGCTTGGGGAAGCCCGTGCCCAGGCCTCTCCGCAGGACATGAAGTGGCACTCAGTGTCTGCAAGGGCAGGCTGAGACTTGCGTCTATCCCCTCCCTGCCTGCTGTGTCCACCCACTGGGGGAGCCCCGGCAGACCCCATCACTCCCCCTGAGGAAGCTGAGAAAGGAAAGCAGTATCTCCCCCTGAAATGGGGATTCTTATGTGAGTGATTTGGTGAGGGGCGCTCTCAGGGGAAGGGGAGCGAGGGGAGCGGAAGAGCAGAGAAGGAAAGCTGGACAGGGAGGTGACGTCGTCAGCTGGCATCATCCCCTGAGGAGCTCTGGAGCCTGGATTGCCCCCAGAGGTGGCTCCACCATCAGCCGGTCACTGGCTGTGGGCTGCCTGGAGGAGGGGTGTGCAACGTGTCTTCTCTGGAGATGGGTCACCCTGAGCTGAGATCTCAGAAACGGAAAGGACAAAGCAGGGATCTGTGCTGTCGCTGCAGGATCGGCTGTTCACTACATTAGTTCCATTTTCGGAACGTCAGCTGGGTTGCTGCACCCCCCTTTCCTCACTGCTGTTCCTCGATGGGTCTCGAAATGTCTACCGACACCCTCCATCTTCAATTGTTCTTCCGCTGACAGAGTTTACTGTGTAGAGCGGTGTGAGAGTTGCCTGAGCCCCCCACCCCCTAGAGATCAGAAATGCAGGGCAGAGGCTGAGGCTGTACTTGGAAGCGAGCCTTGGTCCCGACCTGGTGTTTGGAGACATCTCTGTGTTGCACTGACAGCAAAATGGGATGAGAGAGGGAAGCTGGGGGAGAGTGAGGTCCTGTCTCTTAAACGACCCCTCCTTTGTCCGTGCTCCCCCCTGCCCCCGCCCTCCCCTCCAGAGAGCGATCTCATCCTGCCGCGCTGCCTTTAACTCCAGGAAAATCATTCCTTATCAGCGGAGCAGTCACACGCTTGGGACAGCAAAAAGGCATTTCACAAACTATTGATCTGAGAATTAATGTATTGCTCTTTTCCCAGATGCCACACCTCACTGCCATTATATATATTAATATCCCCCAAAATAGCATCTGGAGCAAAACAGAACCTTCCAGGCCTTTAATTATGTTTTACGTACTTTATACTCTTATGCTGTTATTGCTCTCTCTGCCCCTGCGAGCTCATGCCTCTTAATTTCAGATCGTTTCCATGCCGTCTCCCTATGCAGAGATGATTCCAGAAAGGCATCAATGTGTCTACATTACCCCACACTGATTAAAAAAAAAAATAACCCAGTGAAAGGTCCATTTACTTTCCTGTATGTGGAATACCTTAAACGACCCTTGACATGTTTTTTTCTTTTTCTTTTTTTTTAATTCTTGCAGAAAGCATGGCTTTCATCCAGGAGGCAAATATTTCCATCTGTGGGCTGGTAATAGACATTCAACAGTTTTCAATTGCTGGAGCTATGAAACATGATGATAGCCATTGATATATCTCATGGGGGGAAAGATACCTTGAAATTCCCTCCACCACAGTACTGGCGTGGAGGCATTTCTGCACGAAATGTGCAAAATGACCATAGGCTCTCGATGGCACCGCTGCTGAAATGAACTTGGGGCTTTTGGTCTGTGCCCCGGAGGACAGCTCCATGGCGGCCCACAGAGGTGCCATCTTTTGCACGAGGCAGATGTTGGGAAAATGTAGAATCATCCCATTCACTGCAGACTGCAGTGCTTTGTCCATTTTTTCTTTCCGAGGGGAGAAATGCCAGTCCCCGAAACTTGACCGCCATTTTCTTTCTCAGTTAATCAACATTAGGGTAATTGGCACGTTACATCCATTTTACAGTGTGGTGTGTGTGCTCGCGGCTCTATATAAATAATGAAAACTCACAGTAATGACCAGAAATGTGTGCGAGCTATCGTGGCAAGCACATAATGGATGCCCTGTTTGTCTTCGGGGACTGTATTACCAGCATGTAACTGATTAGACTTTGAAACGCTCTGGGTTACCTGAGGCCTGAAAGGTGCTCCATCAAATTCCAGTCTGCTCCCCTCCTCATGGACCTTAACGGCAGTCCAGTATTTGCTTTTGGTCCCCCCTGTTTAAAGATGGAAAATATTTAGCCCTGCTCATCAATCACCAGGCCTGCCGATTGCTTTTTTCCTCCCTTTGCTTTTAGAGAAAGCAACTGGAAACACCCAAGCCATATAAACAGTTCTGAGTTATGCCTGTTTTTAGCACACGATGTTTGAGCACGGAAGTCAGGGCTCATTAAAAATACGAATGTTGTAGCTTATAGAATTGGCCACTTTAAACACAGTCTATACCCCAGTGGTTCTCAAACTGTTTTATAGTAGTGTGGGTTTTATGAGGCATCTCTCAGTATCTACGTGCATAACACACTCCAGTGTATTTCCCGGAGGTTTGGCAGGGCACGGCGGCATTCATAAGATCACTCCAGGCAACAAAGAAGTCAGCATCCCTCGATTAATGTGAAAACCACCTGTCACTTCATCAATGTTGACACCCACGTGTGACAGTTTGGTTGCGACTATTTAGAATAATTATATGAATTTCTGAGCATGCATTTATTTTTATGTTTTCACTTTAGCCAATATTTTACATCCTGTGCGTGGATGGCTACTTTGATCTTTACCCTGAGTAGAGTGTTTGGAAATGGATGTGTTTCTGACTTTCAATCTTCTCAGAGAATTGTGTCCATGTGAAATGTTTGTGTTAAAATGGCTGAGTAAGAACACAGAGAAACTACACAAATGCCAGTAAAAGATTAGGCGAGGGAAGGAAACTTTAAAAGGAAGACGTCAGACAGGGAACGTCGGAGAAAGAAAAGAATGATTAGAACAGTGAGAAGAAGAACAAATCGCTGTGATCAGATAGAAGCCAATGCTGGGGATGTTAATAAGGTTCACTAATACTCAGCACAAAATACCAAGGCCAAGAAATAAATACACCACATAAACACACTAACCACTGTCGAGGTGGAAGGGTTTCATTTGACATATAGTCTAAGACCCCATCCTGAGCCCTGCCAACAGGGAGGGCATATAGCGCAAGATCGAAACAAAACAAAAACAACCTAACACACATTCACGACACACACACACACACACACACACAACATTGGTTTTCAGCACTGGCTTTTGTATCAGGGGATGCTGAGATTAAATTACTATGTGAAAATGGCCCATACAATTTTAGAGTACTTGACTAGAGAAATGAAATATATCAATATTTTATTAATAACTCTCCCTGGTAGCACCAGCAGCATATTTGAGACCTGGAACAGATAATTTTGAGTAACTTCCTCTACATTTCAAAATTATTTTCAGTACTAAGTCTATGCTAATCAGTAATAATCATTATTTTTACTTATTCTATAGTTTTAAAAAATAATTATTGGTTATAAAAACAATGGATTTTTCAATTTTAAAGGTAGTATTCAAATTCTGGAAAATACCCCAAGTACACACTGAAATTTGTACCTACAAAACAAAACTACTGCAGCTTGCGATTCACCTTCTGTTTCACCGTTTTAAATTTTAAACATAAATAAAAACTCCAAGTGGGCACAGAAATGGCAGAAATGAAGAAACTCAAGTTCTGATTGGTTGTCTTTATAATCATTGTGCTGCTGTCATTTATCTGGAATCCATTGTTAAACACAGGAGCACATAGTACCGCAGGGGTTGGACACAAGGATCGGCCTGAAATGAGCCCAAGCAATTCTGAAACTTTAGGAACTTACACTTTTATTTTAAATAGTTTTATTGAGATGCAATTTACATATCATAAAGTTCACCATTTAAAGTGTGCAATTCAATGGTTTTTATTAATAGTGTATATATGGAGTTGTGTAAGTACACCATTATCTCATTTCTGAATATTTCCATCATCCTCCAAACAAACCTTGTATTCATCAGCATTCTCCAACTTTTTTTTTTTTTAAATGGGATAATTCCTCCCCTTTTTTTTTGACACAGAGTCTTGCTCTTTCACCTGGGCTGGAGTGCAGTGGCGTCATCATAGCTCACAGCAACCTCAAACTCCTGGGCTCAAGTGATCCTCCTGCCTCAGCGTTCCGAGTAGCTGGGACTACAAGTGCACACCATCACGCCAGCTAATTTTTCTATTTTTAGTAGAGATGGGGTCTCGCTCTTGCTCAGGCTGGTCTTGAACTTCTGACCTCAAGGAATCCTCTGGCCTTGGGCACCCAGAGTATTAGGATTACAGGTGTGAGCCACCGAGCCGGGCATCAGCATTCTCCATTCTTTTCCCTCAAATATCCCCCTCCATCTCCCTCCCCCTCCCAGGCCAACCACTAATCTCCTCTTTGTTTCTATGGAGTTGCCTATTCTGGACATTTCCTAGAAATGGAATCATACAAAATGCTGGCTTTTGTGTTTGGCTTCTTTTACTTAGCATAACGTTTTCAAGGTTCACCCACGTGGTAGCAGTATCAGTACTCCATTTCTTTTATTAATATTGCCAAATATTACTCCTTTCCAGAAACATACTGCATTTTTTATGTTTATTGATTGATGGACATTTGTGTTGTCTCCACTTTTTGGCTGTTTAGAATAATACTATGAAGATTTGTGTACAAGCTTGGTGTTGTCAATGTCAACATATGTCAATATGTTTCCATTTCTCTGAGGTAGATACCTAGGAGTGGAACTTCTGGTAACTGTCTGTTTAACGTTTTGAGGAACTGCCAAACTGCTTTCCAAAGCAGCCACACCATTTTACATTCCCACCACGAGTGGATGAGGATTCTAATGTCCACATACTCTCAGCACTTGTTACTGCCCGGCTTTTTGATTATAGCCATCTTAGTGGGTGTGACGTGGTATCTCTTCATGGTTTTGATTTGCATTTACCTAATGGCAAATGATGTTGAGAATCTTTTTACGTGTTTATTGGCCATTCATATATCTTCTTTAGAGAAATGTCTATTAAATTCTTTGTCCATTTAAAAAACAGGGATATTTGTCTTTTTATTATTGAGTTGTAAAAGTTCTTGATATATTGTGGATACAAGTTCCTTATCAGATTTATGATTTACATATATTTTCTCCCATTCTGTGGGTTGTCTTTTCACTTTCTTGATGGTATTGTTTATGGCACAGAAATTATTATTCGGATGTAGTCTGATTTATCTTTTCTTTTGTCATTGTGCATTTGATGAAATGCAGCTAAGAAATTATTGACAATTTGAGGTCACAAATAACCACTCCCATGTTTTCTTGTGAGACTTTCATAGTTTCAACCCTTATGTTTAGGTCTGTGATATACTTTGTTGTGATATTTAAGAGGTAGAGATTCAAATCCATCCTTTTGCATGTGGATATCCAGTTGTCCCAGCACCATCATTGAAACGACTGTTCTTTCCTTAACAAATTATCTTGACCCCATTGTCAAAAATCCATTATTTTTGGACTCTGAATTTTATTCCATTGCCTATATGTCTATCCTTATGTTAGTACCACTCTATCTTGATTACCGTTGTTTTGCAGTAAGTTTTGAAATCAGGAGGTGTCAGCCCTTCAACTTTGTTCATTTTTAAGATTATCTTGGATATGCTGGGTTCCTTAAATTTCCATGTGAATTTTAGGGTCAGCTTGTCAACTTCTGCAAAAAAGCCAGCTGGGATTTTGATAGGAATTGTGTAGATCAATTTGGGGAATAAGAACATGGAATGTCTTTCCATTTAGATTTTCTTCAATTGCTTTTGACAATGTTTTGTAGTTTTTAATGTACAAATCTTGCACTTATTTTTATTTTGATTATTTTTTTAGAGATGGGGGTCTTACTCTGTTGCCCAGGCTGGAGTACAATGGTGCTATTGCAGCTCACTGCAGCCTCAAACTCCTGGCATTAAGCAATCCTCCTGCCCAGGCCTCCTGAAGTGCTGGGATTACAGGTGTGAGCTACCGCACCTGGCCAAGTATTGCACTTCTTAAAGTTATCCCTAGGTTTTTATTCTTTCTGATGCTATTGTAAATGAATTGTTTTCTTAATTTTATATTTGGGTTGTTTATTGCTAGTGTCTAGAAACACAATTGATTTTTGTATGCCCATCTTATATCCTTCAATCTGCTGAACTCACTGATTAGTTTCAATAGTTCTTAGTGGGCTCCTTGAGATTTTCTATAAAATTATGTCATCTTTCCCAATCTGGATGCCTTTTCTTTCTTTTTCTTTCCTAATTGCCCTGGCTAGAACCTCCAGGAGAAGTGGCCTGAGTGGACAACTTTGTCTCGTTGCTATAGGAACTTACTCTTGAAACCAAGGTGTGTGGCTGAATTGCTGTGTTGGAACAAATTGTAGAACTAGGAGTTCTCTGAATTAACTGCCATGCAGAACACAATATTTAAGTCCAAGTAACAAAAATTATGCTAATTTCAGGCACACACATATATTATTAAAACCCAATGGTAACTACAACAATTGTTTGGAACTCAGACCAATCAAAAATTTTTTGGGGGGAAGGAATAGCTGACCACAGGCATTGTGTAGAATTGCTGGTGCGTAGTGCTAATAGACCAGCGTTCGGTTGGTTTTATTGTTCACTTTAAATTCTCTGCAGACAATGTCCCCCCCTTTGCCTGCATCCAGAGTAGACAGCTCCCAGCACCCCAGCCTTGGGGCACCAATGTGCACCCTGCTTTTCTGGCAGCCTCTGAGCCCTGGTTGGACACACAGCTGCTCTGACATGCACCCCCCGGGGCACTGCCTGGGTCGTTCCGCTCCTGCCTCCCTCACAACACTGTGCACACGAGCCTCAGCATGGCATGGGGGTGGTCTGGGGACCCGCTGAGCGGCACTCCACGCTCTGCCTCCTGCTGGGGCCTAGGGCTGCCGCGTTTGAGTCAGAGAACCGTGGAGTGGAGCAAACACAAGTGAGAACCACCCCATCTGAGTGTCTTAGTTCTACCGTGCTCATACAGTACCGTGGGATCCTGGGCTGCCGGCAGCTCTTTTGGTTTCTCTTCTGTAAAACGGGGACAGTGGTGCAGGCTCCACCGGCTGCCACCCCCCACCCTCCTCCCCTTCCTCTCTGCCTCGTTCCGGCCCATCCTGGGGTGGAAAGTTTTGTTCAGGTGGCTACATTACGCAGCCTCTGGGAGGGGTGAGGTGTTATGAATAAAAAGGGAAAGAAACAACCTGCTTACATCACTCCTACCCTCTAGGGGCTCCCATTCTGGGCTATATATAGACACATAGATTTTAAAATGTGTTTCATGTTTTACATGAATTAGGGGGAAGCTGAGAGCGTGTGGTTTCCTTACATGAGCCCACTAATTGAGATCTGCTATTTCTAGGAAAAAAAAAGAGATGGAGAATTGTTTTGAAAAAGGAAGTGCAAGCTCATGAAGACGTGTTAAACAAGGGGTGCTACCAGCCCCCCCAGTGCCCTGGTACTCACCACCTCTGGGTGCGAAGGTCCCACCTGTACCAGCTGCAACCACCTGGCACTCCCTGCCTGCTTTATAGGAGCAGCCCAGGAGCAGCCAATAATTGGTGGGAGTTGGAGGCTAAGTGCCCCAGCTCTCTCATCTGTCTGGGAGGGTAGCTCCAAGGTCTGTGCGGTCCCCATCTCTGGAGGTCCCCATCAAGACCGAGCATGATTGCCCACCGTGGCGACCGGATCCAGAACAAATGCTTAATCATCAGCCCACCCTTTCCCGTCTCATCTCCTCACTCCCCTGCTGGGGAATTCTGGAACCATCTCCCCTGTAAACAACCTGCCTTCAAACCTTTGTTTCAAGGTCTGCTTCGGGGTTCCCCAACCCAAGACAGGACAAAAAGCAAAGGGACAAGGTTCAAATGAGGCAGAGGCCAGGGCCACCTCTGTTTTTTAAGGTTCCTGCAATTCTTAGCATGGGACAACATGCCAAAATAGTTACAAAGTTGCATGTATTTAGAATATATTCCTGAAAAAAATATACTCTTTGAACACACAATGAAATGTAATTGTGCTTTTCACAAGTTGAATAGACGATTTGTTTTACAGATATTTTGATCGGTTACACAGGAGGGTGGTGTGGGCCGATCAGGAGGCACCGTCTACAGTTACGTGGAGAAAGTTGTCTCCTTCCAAACATGCCAGTGTATCTCCATGACCGTGAGCATGACCTCATTTGGAGATAATGCACAAATCCATGTGGGAAACCAAGGTCAAACGGCCTCGAGTGGAGAAACCAAGAAATTCACTTCCGGGAAGCTCTTTTCCGCATCTGTAAAATGGGAATAGTAACTCCCCCCTCGCTGGTGTGTTGTGAGTGTTAACTCAGGGCGTGGCCCCAGGGCTGCCAAGTGTGTGTGAGCCGTTTCCTCCCCGCCCCCTCGCTTGTCTTTGAGATTAGGGAGGAGAAAAGTAGAGCTTGTTGTGTGTCTTCTTTGAAGTCTTTGGTGAGTGTTAAACCAGGGCCGGATGAAAGGCGGCTTATAAATATAAAACACTGCTCTGATTACAATAAAGCTTTATGTGCAAAGTGATATAACAAACAGTGATGACAATAAAGGAAGGAAAAAAGAACAGACTAGGAGAATACGTCCACCTCTCCTGCCTGAACTGTAGGCTCTGGGGAGATAATAGATCCATGGGGGTGACAGACCTTGATACGGAGGGGTCCACAGAGCTAGGGGCCAGGGGCACAGCTTCTGAGGAATTAAGTCCATTCCTGCTGGGCATGATGCATTTAGGAGAGTAACCTTGGCCAGCCCTCTGACCCCTGGCTCCTCTCCCTCCCACCCCCAGCCTTTGCACCCTCCCCTGGCGACTTCCTGCACCCTGGGATCCAGCCGTCCCTTCTACCTGCATGATGGCCAACGCTCCCTTCAAGGCCACCCCCAAATGATGCCTCCACGAAGCCCTTCCAAATCCCACCCATCCCAAGGTGGCATTGCACAATTGCACCTGCTATTTAAGGAGGCTTCTTACGTGCCAGCCCTGCGCCCAGCCCTTTGCATAGAATCTCAATTATTCCTCACAATAGCGTCACGTCTTAGCTGGGGCTTCCCCAGAAGCTGACCCTGAGACAAAGACGTCTGTGCAGGTGGTTTGTTTGAGAGGTGCTTCCAGGAAACACTGGGGAGGGGAAGGGAAATGAGATGGGAAGGAAGGCAGCCAACATAGGGTGTGTGGAGGAGCAGGTCACGGGGTGTTTGAGGTATGTGGCTTAGGAAGGAATCCATTTTAATTTCTCTTGACCGTGCATCTGTGCTTTTAAATACCTTCTCCCTGCAGAGATTGGACTTACCATTGATGAGCAAAGGCGGGTGCTGGGGTGTTCAAATCACAGCTCTGTGCATGTCCGGAGAACATCCCCTGGGCACAGAAGTACAGATACCATTAAGAGAAGCCAGCAGGTACTCACTAAAATATTAGACTCCCAGGGAGGACACTGGCTGGGTCTGCCCTACTCTGGGTGAGTCAATCCCAATTTGCAGATCAGGAAACTGACGCTGGCTGAGAGTTTAGTAATTAGCCCAGGTAGGCTGACTCATAATGGAACTGAGATTCAAATCCAGGTCTGTCTGACTTTAAGGATGCTCTGCTGTTTCCCTTGGTGGGTCCCACTATCCTATTGGTGTGGCCTCTTACTCCCATCCATGCCCCATGCCCAGCACCAAGAGGAACCAAATTATAAAGGAAAGAGCATGAATGACATTCGTGACCAAACCACCAGCCCCGGAGCCCCAGGGCCTTTGCTTTTTCACCTGTGTGCACCTCTGAGGGCTAGCACCTGCCTAACTGGCCTGCACCTTGAGCTTGAAGCATGTGGCCAATTTGAACTGGTTTCCACTTGTAATGTGAGGATGGGGTGTAATAAAAGATCGATATATCGTTGAAATGTCTCAAGTGCTAGGATTGTCTTTGTTATTCATGGTGAGCCCGTCAGACTGCACCTGAGTTTATGCCAACGAGATGACCCAGCCACCCCGGAAAGACCAACCATGTGATCAGAGGGAGGGTTGGGACGTTGAGTCAGGTAATATCAGCCTGATCTTTCGGGAGTGGAGGGGCTGGAGACTGAGTTCAATCATGTGGCCAATGATGCAAACGAGCATGCCTACGCAATGAAACCACAGTAGAAACTCTGAAAACCGAAGCTCAGTGGAGCCTCCCTCGTTGGGAATCATACGTCTGCATGCTGGGAGGGTGGTGCATCTCAAGGACACAGAAGCTTTGTGTTTGGAAACCTCCCAGACCTCACTCTATGGGTCTCGCTCTCTCTTTTTGCTGGTCCTGATTTGGACCTTTTGCAATAAACAATTGCAGAAAGTAGAGTGCTTTCCTGAGTGAATTCTTTGAGCTGGTCTGTGAGTTATTGAACCTGAGGGAGTAATGGGAGCCCCTCAATTTGTGGTTAGTTGGTTGGAAGTGTGGGTGGTCTGGGAGCCCTGGAGCTTGAGGCTGGTGTCTGAAGTGAGGGCAAGTCTAGGGGAGGACTGTGCCCTTAACCTGTGAAGTTTGACCTAACTCCAGGTAGCCAGTGTCAGAATTAAATTGCAACCTGTTTCCTCCTCATACTGAGGTTGTTGAGGATACGATATAGATGAGAATCTGTCATTTTTGCTTGGGATGTGACTAATTTTTGCTCTGGGATCCAAATTCCCCCCTAGAGTTTAGAGTTCTGTCCTTGTGTTTTGTTATCTGTTTTTGACTAAAGATGAGAATAAGGGTGGAAAATTGTTGTTTGGGGATGGAAAATCAGGCCACAATGAAGTTTAGCCCCAAAGCCCAAAGTCCTGTCTGTGTTTCTCTCTTGCGAGGAGATTGGCAGTTGGGGTCAGAGGCCACATTCATAAAGAATCTCAATTTTCTCCCAGAGTTTGTGCTACTTAATGGCCCTGCATAAATACTTCCACAAGAGCCAACAAATTAATGACTCATAAGACCCTTTAAAGCCCTGTAAGCAGCAAAGAAATGAAAAAGAAGACCCAATTTGTCTGGTTCGGAGTTATTGGGATCAAGCCGGGTTTGGTTTCTTTTGTTTACTCATTTGTTTCCCAAAATAAATTTCGGGAAAAGAGACCATTAAGGATAA
The DNA here is from genome assembly GCA_963575035.1 of Avahi laniger. Classification (NCBI taxonomy): domain Eukaryota; kingdom Metazoa; phylum Chordata; class Mammalia; order Primates; family Indriidae; genus Avahi; species Avahi laniger. Next base: position 103,346 of record CAUYSK010055733.1, on the reverse strand, counting down.
AAGATGCTCTAGTGTACTTGAAACTGTTTGAGAAACAGGTAAAAGGGCAATAAAATATAAAATTTATTGTGGCTGAGGGTTTTTCTAATGCCAAGCACAACAGCAGTAGACGGAGCACAAACTGTGGACAATTGACCTTGGCCAGATCATGCCTTTCTCCCAATTTTCCAGCACAAAAAGTCCCATTATGTAGAAATGAAAGAGAAATATATTATTTGTGTCGAGAGCCTGGAACTCAGAGACCTTTGGGAATATTCATTTCAGTTATGCAACAAATATTTATTGAGGCTGGATTGTGTCTGCCCCACGTTGAGCTAATTTGGCGAGGAGCCTTTTCTCAGAGGCTTCAAATATTTCTACAGCCCACGTGCAGCAGGTCGGGGGAAAGCTCCAACACTTTGATGTCACATAGACCTGGGCTGAAGGCATCCATCCTCCACTCCCCAGCGCTGTGACCTTGGGCAATCTCGGTTTCCTCATTTGTAAAAATGAATTGTAGTAGGTTAAATAATATCCTCCCCAAATTCATGTCCATGGGCCCCTCAGTATGTGACCTTATTTGGAAATAGGTTCTTTCCAGATGTGATTAGTTAAATATCTCAAAGTGAAATCATCCTGGATTTGGGGTTGGCCCTAAATCCAACGATGGGTTTCCTTACGGAAGAGGAGAGGATGCAGAGAGACACACAGGGGTAAGTCCATGAGAAGAAGAGGGAGCACCAAGGATTGCCAATATCCACCAGAAGCTAGGAGAGAGGCATGGAACGGATTCTCCTTCAGAACAAGGAGGAATTGATCCTGCCAACACCTCGATGTCAGACTCCTGGCCTCCGGGCTGTGTGAGAATACGTTTCTGTTGTTTCGAGTCACCCAGCTTGTGGAAATCTGTTACAGCAGCCCTGGGAAACGAATACACTGCTCAGATAGAATTATGGCATAGTGTATGAAGAGACAGATGCGAGTGCTTGACCGATGTAGACACTCTACCATTGCTAATTCTTCTTTCCATTCTAGGCTCATCTAATAGGTAACTTCGGAGCCGTCGGTTAATATTCAGCTACATCTATCATCTTCCTGATTTATTCACTGAAAAAGGTCTTAATGCAGGTTGAACATTTTTGTCCCAGTTTGGGTATTTACTTTTGAACTTTTCCATTTATTTTCGTATGTGTAGCAGGCATCATCGGTGCCCTGCCCACATGCCCTCAGCGCTCCTCATTTCCATGCATGCTGACTCACCTGGTGGCTTTAACTGCAGCGGCGACAGCTCTTTCTGAGAACCAGCCCACGGGGTCCAGCCTCTCTCACGTCTCCTCCTGCTTCCTCCAAATGCCTTGCTGCCTCTCTGCTGTTTGGAGCAGTCTCTGAGCCACAAGAGCTGCATTTCCCATGGACTTGGCTGCCACGGTGTCCTCGGAAAAGCTTGTTGGTTCTCTCTGGCTTCTGCTGCCTGCCTCCCAGAATTCTTACGCACAGACTCCTTCTAGATAAACTCACTCAAAAATTCTGAACTGCCCCTCCGTTGCCCCAAGTCACCTACACACTTACAGCAATTCCCCAACGAAATGAATGGCACTTGTACATTACGCAGACAGACCAAATTAGCATTTAGCAGAGAAAGGGGCTTCTTCCTCTTCTTCTTTTTTTTTTGCAAATCATATAACTCTAATTTACCTTCAATTTCCTAAATGGAATTTGGCTCAAGATTCATTCTGGTATGGAGTAGTCTGTAATGAGATTATATTATGTTTGGGGGAAAACATTCAAATGACCAAGATAATTAATTTTGCATAACAACCAACATATAGCACTAGATCCAGAGCTGTAACTCAAAGCCTGTACTCTGCCAGGGCCCCCAGGGGTGATAATGTTTCTTTCAAAATGTAGCAACAAAGACAGTTCTGGGGACCCGTACAATGCTGAGGTTTTAAAGCTGGAAATGTTGGGTTCTTTCTGTTCTGGCCACAGTCGTATTTTCTCGGTAGCTGTCATTAGCCATAGAAGCTCTCCTGGGTTTGAGAAGATGAAAGAAACCCTGATGCTCAAAAGAGCACCTTGAGGGGCTTTGTTGGGAGAACCATCCCTAAGAATTCAAAATGCTTGGTGCTGTTTCAGGGCCCAGCTGACGGTAGGGTGGTGTGTGTGTGTGTCTGTGTGTGTATGTGTGCGCGCGCGTGCACGTGTGCGCACGCTTGTCTTTAAAAGGAAGGGACAAGATCAAATGCTCTTTGATTCTTTGAATCCTCATTGCCAGGTGGCTTTAATTCGTATGATATTAGCCTTGTCTGAAGGGAAGGACCCAATGCAGCAGCAATTTTCTGGTTCTGATTCATTGTTAAAATCACCTCTGAAATAGCCGGGACCTGGCATGCTGCCCACCTCCACCCCTCGTACCTCTTGGCTGTGTCTAATTCTAACACAGTCTAGGAATATGCGTTAGCTTGGGAGCCAGAGAGCCTACATTTTCACTTAGGACCTGCCTCGAGCTGCCCGCGTAGTCTCTAAGGTAGATTCCTGTACTCCAACAAATCCTTGCACACAAATGCTCATGGCAGCACTATTCACAATAACCAGAAGGTGGGGACAACCTAAATGTCCACCAGTGGGTGGGTGGATGAATAAGTTATGGAATATCCTACAGTGAAATATCACTCAGCCATTAAAAGGAAGGAAGCATTGATACATGCTATACGACATGGATGAGCCTTGGAAACATGCTTAGTGAGGGAAACCAGACGCAACAGTTCACATGTTGTGATTTCATTACATGAAATACCCAGAGGAGGCAAATCCATAGCGACAGAAACAGACAAGTGGGTGCCAGGAGCTGGGAGAGGGGGGATTGGGGAGTGACAGCTTAATGAGTGTGGGGCTTTCTTTTGGGGTGATGAAATGTTTGGAATTATATAGAAATGGTGGCTGCCCAACATTGTGAATGTGCTAAATGCCACTGAACTGTTCTCTTCGAATGTTAAAGTGAATTATGCATGTAAAATGATTAATTGTATATTACGTGAATTTCACCTCACTTAAAAAAATTTCCTCCCATCCCAATTTTTTGACCAGATCTTGGGGTCTTCATCTGGGAAAATTATGGTGTTGGACCAGAAACAGATTTTAAAATTTCGGTCTGTAGGCCAAATTTGCCCAGCAGATATTTAATTGGGCCTTTTAAAACAGTGTTTTAAAAAATTCTAAATCTGAATTTTCTTTTGTGGTAGTTAGTTTGAAAATGAGCCCCTCTCTCCAGTGAGCTATATCTCCTGGTATTTTCACCTCGGGGTAGTCCCCTCCCACAATGAATCCAGACTAGCCCATGATTGGCTTTGACCACCACAGAATGCAGCAGAAGTGATACTATGCAACTTCCAAAGCTGGACTTTGAGACATCTGCAGCTTCTGCCTTCACCCCATGGGATGGTCCCTCTCAGAACCCAGACACTATGCTGTGAGCCAGCCCAAGCTACATGAGGGGGCTCCTAGGCAGCAGTTCATGCCAACTGCCAGCCATGTGAGTGAGCCCCAGCTAATATAGACCTAGCTGATATACATGGAGCAGAATAGCCACCCAGCTGAGCCAGGCAACCCACAGAATCATGAGAGATTGCACAATGGTTATTGTTTGAGCCACTAAGTTTTGGGGTGGCTTGTCACACAGCAACAGATAACAAGAACAGCTTTGGCTGTTGCTTCAGCTTGCCACAGTCCTCATCCTGTCTCCTATATCTGGCCACCTCACACATCTGTACTACCTGCCTGGCCCCTGGAGGCAAATGGCTTTGAAGCCCTGGGTGCGGTGTTGATCTCCAAGTTCCCATCCAGGTTTGGCACATTCAGGTTCCCCATGTCCCAATCTAAGCACACTGAAAATTCATGGCTAAGACCTTTTAGGGCATGTATTAGTCCAGGTTCTCCATAGAGACAGAACCAATAGGATATACAATGTATGTGTGTATATATGTGTACATATAGATGTATGCATGTGTATAGATACATGTATGTACTGTGTGTAGATATGTGTTTATGTGAGACAGACAGAGAGACACACACACACACACACATAGAGGGAGAGATATACTTTAAGAAATTGGCTCATGCATTTGTGGAGGCTGGTAAGTCCAAACTCTACAGGGCAGGCCAACAAGCTTGACTCCTAGGGAAGAGTTGATATTTCATCAATAGTTCAGACAGTCCAAAGACAGTGTGCAGGCAGAATTCCCTCTTCCTTGGGGGATGTCATTCTTTTTTCTCTTAAGACCTTTCATGAGACCCTCTCACATTATGGGGTGTAATCTGCTTTACTCAAAGCCTACTGCTTTAAATATTCATCTCATCTAAAAAATGCCTTTATAGGAACATCCAGACTGGCATTTGACCCCATATCTGGGTACCGTGGTCTGGCTGAATTGACACATAAAATTAATCATCCAGGGGGTAACGAACCAACTTCGAGTTACTCCTGTTTAGCATGCAGGCTCCCAAATTAAACTTATGCCCAGATACCCTCAGATCCATTTTGCATTTGTGGGCACCTCTCTCTGAGCTTCAGCGCTCTTTTGCTTCCCACAGTCCTGCACCTCACCTCTTCCCTGGGGAACTGCCCTCAGGAGATGCTGTACCCGAAAGCACAGTGGCCGGAGCATCTGGGGGTATGCTTTCCAGAGTGGCACTTGGCCACAGTGCGCAGAGGCCAGGAGTGGGAAGTCAGCCCCCACCTCGGGCCAGGACCACTCAGAGGGCTTGTTTACCTCCCAGCACCCCGCTGTGGGGCTGGCTGAATCCATCCTCCAGGGTGCCTCCCCAGACCTGGCAGCCTTGCTGGGCTCCCTCCTGTTTCCCATCTGCTTCCCTCTCACCCCTGCTCCGCCACCTGCTTCTCCTGGGACCCCTGAATCCTCATCTCAGGATCTGCGTCTGGAGAGCCCCACCAAAGACAGACCCTGCTGGGAGGGAGGTACATGTGATGTCTTCACGTGTGCTCATTAAGAAAGGATTACTGCACCCCACTCTGTGTGAAGCATCCTCTCTAGGCACTGGAGACAGAGCAGCAACCCAAACAGACAAAATCCCTGAACTCCGGGGCTGACATCCTTCCATGTGGCTGGTACTCGGAGGTTCCTCTAGGCCAGGAGTGGGACATGTACGTCTGTTCTGGAGAGTGCTGGTCCTACTTTGGGACTGTCAGTCCAGCCTTATCCTCACAAGGCCTTGGTGGGAAGGTGCCTCCCACTCCCCATTTCAATTTAATTTGATTTTCAATTCAATTTGATTTGATCTCTCCGTTACCATTCCAGTTTCTTGCTCTTACAAATAACGGAGTAAAGTGCACATTACAGGCAGCCGCCAGCACCACGTGGCTCTCACCCTTTATGTGGCATAACCGAGCCACGGAGGCCACCTGTGCTCCTCATGTTCTGCCTGCAGCCCCCACCCTGGTCACGCCTGTGCAGGATCAAAACATGAATAACTCCCGATGTGGGCGTGCAGTTCCTCCCTGTGAGCAAGGGTCACATCACGCGTGGCCCACAGCACCATGCCGTGTGATCCCTGACTTTATAGACACACGCAAAGGTATGTTGGTGTTTGGTGATGAATATGGAAATTCAATAAAAGGCAAGTTAATTAAAACAGAACAAGCTGTTGCCTGGGGCTGCAAAATGTAACTGCTTATTATGTGACTGAGAGCTAAGATGAAGGGAGTGCGATGCTTTCCCTCTTTCTCTCTGTTGCTTTGGGGTCTGTTTGGCAAAGGCAGAGCACGTGCGTGAGGGCTGGGGGATGAACGAATAGTTCCAGACTATTCATGTGCATCTTGTGGACACAAGTGTGGCTGGCCCTGGTATGGGGCTTCATATGAAGAAAACCCCATAGACAGGGAGCTCCTTGGCAAGCCAGGGGTCCTGGTTTGTCCTTGCTTATGATCCCAGTGCAAATGCAGTGCCTGGCACATAATAGCAGTATTTCTTACTTGCTTATTGCCACAGTGATGCCGTGAAACAGAACACCCTGGTGTGGGGCTGAATTGTGCCACAGTCCCCCACTCGTGTGCTCACATCCTAAGCCCCAGGACCACAGAACGTTCCTATTATTTGGAGTTGGGGTCTTTAACGAGGGAATTAAGGCAAACTGAGGTCATGAGGCTGGGCCCTGATCCAATATAACTGGGGTCCTTATGAGAAAAGAAGATTAGGACACGGATACAAACAGAGGGACGACCACATGAGGACAGAGGAGAAGGCGGCCGTCTGCAAGCCTAGGAGAGAGGCCTCAGGAGAAATAAACCCTGTGACACCTTGAACTTGGACTTCTAGCCCCCAGAATTGTGAGAAGATAAACTTCTGTGGTTTAAGCTGCCTGTTCTGTGGTATGTTGTGATAGTGGCCCCAGCAAACTCATCCGCATCCAACCGTTTATCACCCCCTGGGGGCCTGCAGGGGGGCTGGGCGGTCCTGCTGACCGGCGCTGGGTTATGTGACTGTTGGCAGGTGCTCGGTGGCCGTGCTCCACAGGGTCTCTCATGCTCCAGCAGGGAGCCTGGGCTGTTGTCATGGTGACACAGGGTCACCACGAGGCCTGGACTCCCAAGGCACGTCATCACTTCTGTTGCATCCTATTGGCCAAAGCAAATCACATGACCAGTCTAGATCCAAGGGGTAGGAAACAGACCCCCTGTCCTTGGTGGGAGATGCTACAGAGCCACTAGCAAAGGTCGTGGGTTTAGACAGGTGGAGAACTGGGGTCATTTTTGCCATCAGTCTAGAGGATCACTAAACATTTCGTTTTGAATGTGAAAATCTGAATTTACAGTCCGAGTAATCTCGAAGTCACATTAAAAAATGATTCTTGGCTTTACAGAGGATTCACCACAGGATCTCTCCATTCCAGAACCATCACGGTACATCCATGGGATCGGTGCCAGGTTATGCACGCCTGGTTGGGAAAGAGGAGATTGGGGGTATCTAAGAGGAACAGAAATGCGTAGACACACAGAGGCAGGAGACCCTGCCCATTGGAGAGGACGATAAAGTTGAAAATTAAGTCCAAAGGAAGACTCAGAATCAATCCACGAAATTTCTCATGACAGGGCTTTTAAGGTTTATGGTGTATCCCAGGAAATCTATACATGTTAAATAATAGAGGTGGTGATAATCCCTTGTTTGAGCCCAACAGAAAAAACCCTGCCTTGGCTGCTAGAGTCAAAATTTCAGGCCATAGCTGAACTGTCACTTCCTCAGAAAGGCATTGTCCAGGTCCCCAGCCTAAAGGGGATGACCCTGCTCTTGTTTCTTAGAGACTCCTGAACTTTTCTCCAAAGTGGCACTTCTTACAGCTGTCACTGTGTGTGCACCTGCCAGCTTCCTGGTTTGGTAGGTTGCAAACTGCAGGAGGGCAGGGACTGAGCTTGGGATGGTTTCCCAGCTGTGGTAAGTCTGCTGTAAAGATCTGTTGATTGACTTCTAGAGCCCCTTCCCCAGAGGACCAGACTTTATTGCTTTCTGGGGGGAAACTGAGAATAATCTTGTTGAGCATAGTACAAAGTCTCTTGTTGGCAGCCCCATTCCTTTGGGAAGCCTTGGAAAGAAGCAGAGATTTATTTACAAGGAAATAAAAAGGTTTGCATTTCTAATGGGCTAGGAACCATTAAGTTGATGTCGTCCTCAGCCTGCCTGCCAGGGATGTGAGAGAACAGATGGTAAAACTGTGACCAGCTTTGGAAGCCAAAACAAACGCACTGCCCCCCTCCCCAAGTCCTGTGGCGGCACCAAGGTGCTTGTTCTCTGGGGGGTCCTCGAGCTAACCAGAGTTTGGTTTATAGCTTAGATTGAACTCGGCTCTGTCCAGCAAGATGTTTCTCAACCGCTCTGAAATATGTGAGTACATTCCTTGAACGCTTGTAATTTAGTTCCAATTGCTGTTTGCTGGTGGAACACTGCAAATGAACATAAACAAGATTCGTACTTATTTTCAAGCACGTTGTGATATGAACGGAATTAACTTGGGTGAATAAGACCCTCCTGAAAAAAAGATCGAGTAGGTAGAAACTGCTGTGTACCCTGAAAACTAATTCTGAGGCTGAAAAGACCCAGTAATCAAGGCAAGAATAGCAATTTTCAGGACGGAAAGACAGCGGGCAGCAGGAGCCGGGCCAGAGAGTGTGGCGCTCTCTCAGGAGTACAATACAATACGGTGCAATTTATTTTTCTCTAGCATCTTTCACATAGAAGTTTAACAAAATGCTCTACAGCTAATTACCGACTTCCTATGCAAATACAAACAGAGCACATAGTTTGCAGTTCATCAAATGGATGGAGTCAGAAGATGTCATGGGACAATCTCAGAGATGGGGAGATGGCCCGAGGAGAGTGCTGACGGCATCGTGGACCAGGAGCTGAGCGGTCACCTGGAGGGGTACATGGGGGCCAGGGATGTCTTGGTATCACTGGGGAGCTGAACACAGACAGGCCAAGATGCCCTGGAGAGAACCAGGAATCGGGCATCTACTGGACATAAGGAATTCCAGTCCTGCTGGGCAAGTCCTGGGGGGATGTTTTGATTGAAATGCTGACATGACAAGAAACCATAAAGGTTTGTGGCGACAGCAGATGGTACACACACACGTGTCTGGCTGAAGACAGAGGTGAATGGGTATGGGTGTCCCGGGATGGGAACATTGCCGAGAGAGGTGAAAGGTCAGCCCAAGAGAGGTGGCAAAGGGACCTCCTGCATGCGGCAACACTGACAGGTACGTGTGCGACATTTGGGGTTGGGGGGCCCAGTGCAACCAAACCCTCATTCAAGTTCCCGACATCGGAGGAAGACAAGAGGACCAAGAGTGAGGTGTGGAGTTTTAGGTGACAACAGTCTGTTGACCCATCAGGGATAACATTGGTGGGATCCTGAAGTCACCAAGGGCTAGGTGGGGACAGAGACTGGAGGCTTACAGTTTGCAAAGGACTTTCAGTCTTTGGGAGGTAGGCAAGCTTGAAGGGCTGCTGTCCCCCGTCTCGTCTCCAGATGAGAAAATCGGGCTCAGAGGAGGGGAGTTGCTGGAAAGACACTCACGAAGCTGCCCCAGGAGTTCAGGCCCCTGATTCCAAATCCAGGCTTCTCAGGGTGGAAACAACTTCCAGCTTAAGCCTGACAAATTGATCTGAAACGAACCCACTGGAAGCAAAAATAGAAATTAATGCATGAAAACCCCAATGTGTTCAGAATGCTAAGCATTCTGGAAATAATGGAGGAAATCAGTCAAATCAGTGGTTGTCATCTTATAGATCAAAAGGAAAGAAAAAAAAGAGAAAGAAAACAAACCAAAACAGAAGCCCGATGAATGGACTGGTATTTTCCCTTTGCGTCTGCTGTTTTGGTGTCACTGTTTCAGAGCCATGGTCAGGAGAGCAGCGTTCTGACTAATGTAAATAGGTTTAGCGCATTTTCATTTTGGAACAAGTAAAGAGGCGCTCAGAGGTTTGCAGACAAGCCTAGGGGCTCCGTCTACTCACCTGCAGACCACACAGGGACGGTGCAGCCTCCTGCTTTAACGCGTCAAAGCCCCTCTGCTTTGAAACGGCTGGAAGACAGAGGCAGAAACACTCGAGAGTCAAGGTCAGACTTAGATAATATCCTCGAGATAATGCTTTTCACCTTCATAAAGAGAAGAATTACGACGCTCTTTTCCTTCTTGTCCTCAGCTGATGGCCAGAGAAGAGGGAGATAATATTTACTATTTTGTCCTTACAACACAGGGACAGAGATGCCGGCCGTATATTTGAGAAGCAGGGACTTAATATTTTGAGATGGGGGTGCGGGGCCAGAACAAAGTGGACGATCTCACCTTAGTAATGTATTTAAATGTGACCATGGAACCTTCTCCCAAGGAACTCAATGTCACGCCTGCAAGATGCCCGGGCATGAGACAAGGCCATTGTTAACAAGGGGGAGAATTAGTTATGATGCGTTAACCAGGCAAAAGAGTCGGGGGAAGAGGCAGAAAACCACGAGCCGTCAGTATTAGTTGCTTGTTGGCCGAGTTTAGTCCAAAATGACAGCTTTGCCTGGAGGCTACAAAGCGAGCATTCGGAGAGATTCAGGAGTGGTCTTTCGTATTTCGCTGAGCAGGAGTGTCATTTTACATTTTTGTATTTTAGAAGTTCACGTTCACTCCTCCTCCTTAGGTTGCGACGGCCAGGTGGGTTCTTCCTACCCGGGGGAGACCTGGGCCCCAAGGCCAGCAGGAGCAGCCATCGTGCTGTTGGGGTGACACCCATGGGCTGCGGTGTGTGGAGACCCACATCTCTTTCCACATTGAGCCGAGTGCCCAGGGCCAGGCTGTCCTCCGTGGGATTCCCCTGGTGGTGCTGTCATCCTCCTGCCCTGGCAGAACCGCCCAGAAGCAGGTGTATGCTTTTAGCTACAGCGCTTTGCCAGAAGCTCGGGAAACCTGCACCCTCACTTCCTGGCATTGATGGATGATCCTACTGTTTGGGGGAAAAGGCTCTGGTCATGCACTGCCGATGTGTTAGGAAAGAATTCACTGCATAACACTTACTTTCCAGCGCGGGGCTGGGAGCAGAAGGCTGCGGGAGCGAAGGGGGGTTCGTCTCCCTGACAGGTGGCTCTTGGCTTGACCTGCCATCTATCCTGGGCTGGGACGCAAAGAAAATACTCCAGGGCTAGTCCTAAGGGCCTGTCTCATGTTCAAGCTGTGCCCAGGGCCAGGAACGGCAGTGAGGCAGCTAGTCTGGTCTCAGACCCCAGTGTGGGGCGAACTTCCTCCAAAGGGCTGGTGAGATCTTTGCATCGGTGCACCAGCAACTAAGAATGAGAAAAAAAGGGGTGGGGAGAGGAGGTAGTAGTTACTGTCGGAGCAGAGGAACTGACAGAGGTTTCTGGCAGAGGCAGCCAGCCGCCGGCCTGTGTCACCAAGGACTTGTGTGTCACCTCTGGGCCTTTTCGTCCTGCAGCTCTGCAGAAAGACCAGTGTCTAGTATTCCTCTGCACCAGTCAGAGGCCTTAGACGGCAGAGTGATTGCTCAGTGCAGGCATCAAACACTGATGTCTGCTGTCGCTGCTGCTCCTCAGACACCCCTCCCCCCGTCCCCTGCCCTCAGCAGTTTCCCTGTGGGTGGGCCGGTGCCCGTGGGGGACATGTGAGAAGACCACAGACTGAGTAGGATTCGAGCCCTGGCAAGTCGCCTGGCCTCAGCTTCCTGCTCTGTTGAGCGGGAAGGACAGGGCCTACCTGGCTGGGTGGCTGCGCACACCAGAGGGTGGTGCTCACCGGGACAATCACTGGGGGCTCTTAGTGCCAATGGAGGGTTTGGGGACCAAGAGGAAGCAGGAACAAAAACAAGGTTTGACAGAAAGGGAGTGGCTCTGCTGAAAGGGAAGGCAGGAGAGGGCACCTCCCCGGCAATGGACCAGGAGCCCGGCCAACCCCAGGTGCTCCAGGTGAACGGGACTCTGTGGGTCATGTGTCATGTGGAGAACCTCCTTCTGGCTCTGGCTGTATTACCCAGGACGTGCATGGGGGGGATGTAAACCTGTTGGCCGGGATCTCTGGTTGGCAGCGCAGGCAGACAGCAGTGGTGTGCCCTCCCTGCCTCTATCAGGAGATCCTCCACCCAGAGGCGGCTGGGCAAGGGCCCGTCTCTGCAGCAGGAGAGGGGACCCAAGGGAGGGCAGAGCGGACAGGGGTCTCTGAGTCAGGCGAGGGGCGTTGGCAGCCTACACTGGGGTGGTGGGGAAGAGAGAGAGGAAGGACCTGTTAGGGATTAAATCACGTCTTTCCAAAAGACATTGTACCCCCAAAAGATGATGCTCTGACCCCCGGTACCTGTGGCTGTGACCGTATTTGGAAACAGGGTCTTTGCAGATGATCAAGTTATGATGAAGTCATTAGGGTGGCCCTAATCTGACAGTGTTCCCATAAAAAGATGAAATGTGGACTCAGAGACAGAAACACATGGGATGATGCTGTGTGAAGGTGAAGGCAGAGATCAGGTTCACAAGCAAGTCAGGGAAAGCCAAACATTGATGGCAACCATCAGATTCCCCCACCTTCCAGGCCCCACAAGGAACCAACCCTGCCCACACCTTGATTTTGGACTTCTGACCTCCAGAACCACGAGACAATACGTTTCTTTTGTTTAATCCACCCTCTCTGGAGTTCTCTGTCACAGCAGGCCTAGCAGACTAATATAGGACCCAAGCTGTGTGCATTTCATCGTTACTCAGCTCAAAAGTTCAAAAAGAAGCCCAAACTTAAAATATTGGTAAGTATGAAAAAAAAAAGCACGATGCTTTACAAAAAAGTCTGTTGCTTCTAAAGGAAGAAGGGTAGGGCTTCCCCACCTCCAATAGCCTGTGAAAATGAGGCCCATGCCACGGCTGCGAGTCTCACTTCCTGCACTTCTGGCTGAGCTTGTGTGCAGTGTCTGTGCACGCAGCTCGAGGGGCCAGCCACCCTGGAGCGCTGGGACATGCAGGAGCCGCCGGGAGCACAGCCACGCTGCCTTGGAGCTGCAGCCACACCTGCCTGTCCTGACCCACGTCCCAGGAGGCAGGCACACACCACCCAAAGCTCCCAGAAGTAGGGTGCTGGAAGGGGTGGGAGTTGCATTGTTTGATCTATTTCAGGAATGCTCAACATCGTTTGCAAAGGAGGGAGATTGTTGCAAATGAAACATGAAAACGTGAAAGCATTTTCAAGCTCGGGGTCTAAGTAGACTTTTCGTTCCTAACAACTCCATGGCAGATTCCTGTATGTCTTGTGCATAACCATTATTAAAGCTACAATAGCTCCCCGTTGAAAGAATTCAGAATGTCAGTAGAACAGTCTGAAGATAAAGGCCAAAACAGAAACCAAAAACCCCAAACCTCACAATAAACAGAATACAACCAACCCTTATCTTTGGAACTGAATAAGGTTTAAAAAAGATTAAAATAATCACAAAGGTATGATTTAATCCTTACAAGGTTATAAATATTAATAGTAATATGAAAAAGACTTTATATTCAGAAATGCTATTATACAGCATAATGTTAATTTTATGAAAATCAATTCATTTAGCGCTCATACATTTTTTCTCTTCTTTCTTTGGCTTTTGCTGACGACTTAAGTCTTACGGTCCAGATGAATGTTTCACACTTCGACAACTACCGCCTTGCATTGGGGAGCAGCGCGCGATTTTGACATTACAATTATTTCTCCGATAACGCCCCACAGATAAGAACAGGAGGTTGCTGAAGTAGGACAAGCCACTGAGCTGCAAGTTGGATGTTTTTAATTATAAGCATGATTTGATTTAAATCACCCCCTTCAGAAACGCGAAGGCCTCAGACACCAAACCAAAGGGAGAACCGTGGCAAGCACGAAGGGTCAGGCTGGTGCTCACTCAGGGCTGGCACAACGCTGGCTCCGCTATGTCCCCCATCTCCTTTAATCCCCTAGTAGCCCCAGAAGGTGGGTTTGTGATTATCCTCACTCTACAGATAAGGAAGCTGATGCCCCTTGGAAGTGGCCGGCACGAGTTGGAAACAAGTCCACGTAGCTCTGTGGTCTGGCTTCCCGTGGACTAAGACATCAGTTACCACCCTGGACTAGCAGCTTCAGGGGGCTGACAGCATGTTGTGTTCCCTGACAAGTCCAGAACCGATCCCAGTGAGTGTCCCTTGGTGGAGACCTGGGCATCTTCACTGAAGTGAATTATATGCATAATTTCGGTGGCCAGAGATGCATTCAATGCTGAACACAGAAGCACTTTTTTAAAAGCTTTGTTAATGGTACAAGGACTGAATGCCCTATTCCAATTTCCATGAAGTGTGTAACATGGTGCAATTCTTTTTAAAAAATGTAGCATGGTGACAACAATGAGGGAAGGGGAGATCAAACACAAAGTTACATTTGGAGCCAATTTCAACTCCCATAGAAAGATCTGGAAGCCTGGTGACGAGACCATCATAGTCATCCAGTGTGAGAGCGCTGAGATGTAGCTGCTGGAATCATCGCCCATTTTTCTAATTTGCGAACCAAGAGCTGACCGTGCAACCTTGTTAGGGAACTAATACGGGATGAAAGCAGGACAAGTCCGTGTCAAGAGTCGCAAGCCGGCTCCTTAGCGGAGGTCGGGAGAACAATCGGGCTGAATTAATCTCGACGAGGCCCCGTGACAGATTCCTGATTATGATCCCCAATTAGGGAGGCCTTGGTTTCATTTTTGTTTAATGTCAGGAAGTTAAGAGGCTGCGGGCAGATGGCTGTGAGAGGCGCCGAGTGCCGAAGCCTCGCCTCGCTGGAGACGTGCGGGGAAGCGGCCGGTTTCCTTTCATGCCTTCTCCAAAGAGGAAATCGCGAAATCTGTGCGTTTCAGTCAATGCCCAAAGAGGGAGATGCCGTGATGAGAAGATAAAGGGGTCCGGCTCATTCTGGAGCCCACAGAGGCTTAAAATGGGGGAAAAATCTGTTTCATGAAAAAGGGAATGATTCAGTCTTGGACCAGATAAACGTGCCTGGTGAAAAGGTGCCACAGAGCCAGAGGGTCCAGACAGAATCCTTCCTTCCTTTGGGCTCTTCCCAAATCAACAAATGTCCTCGGTTGACGGGACCCAGGCAGAGAGCCGTGCATGGGAGGGAGGCACATTCTCCAGGTCTGTCTGGGTATCCTGAGGGGATGCGGGAGGATCACTGGGCTGGGACCTGGAGAGGTGCCCCTGCCGGTGAAGAAGACACGGGGGAGGAACGACCCAGGCGTAGAAGCTGGTTTCCAAGGGCAGAGGGTCAAGCTCTAGGACTGACTTGCGGGTTGTGCAGCAGCAGGACAAGGAGGGCATGTCTTAGTCCATTTTCTGTTGCTTGTAATGGAATACCTGGAACTGGGTACTTTGTAAAGAAAAGCAATTAATTTCTTGCAGTTATGGAGCCTGAGAAGTCCAAGGTTGAGGGGCCATATCTGGCAAGAGCCTTCTTGCTGGTGGGACTCTGCAGGGCACCACGTTGAGAGGGGCTGGTCGCACTAGCTCAGGTCTCTCCTCCTCCACTTGCAAACCACAGTCTCTCTCCCATGATAGCCCATTAGTCCATTAACCTTTAATTCATAATCCATGAGTGGACTACTCCATTCGTGACCCAGTCACCTCTTGAAGACCCCACCTCTCAATACTGCCAAGTTGGGGATTAAATTTCAAAATGAGTTTTGGGAGGGACAAATATTCAAACCACAGCAGGGTAGGAGCCCAACCCAGGGGCGTATAGGCTCCCATCAGCACCAGGGAAGTCCAGCAAGAAGGGCAGAGTCCCAGCCAGCGTGCAGGGCTTGGGGACAACACCCTAAAGCCTGGGAAGGGACAAGTTGAGATTCCTAACCCAGGGAGCTGGAGTGAGGGGTGAAAAGTCAGAGGGCAGTCCATAGACCCCCCCTCACTTCTGATACCAGTCACAGGTTTGAGGGTCCCCAAGACCACCTTAGTTTCAATAATTCACTCGAAGGACTCACAGAACTCACTGAAAGTTGCTGGGCTCATGTTATGGTTTTTACAGGGAAAGGACCCAGGTTAGAATCAGCCAAGGGAAGAGGCACAGGAGACAGCGTATGGGAAAGTTCCAGACCTCTGCAGCGACAGCGGGCCTGGGTCCCATGTCCTCTATCACCAGCCCCTGAGAATGATTAGAGGACTTGTGCTAAGGTCTGTTAAGTCTGCTTGGGCAAAGAGCTGTGCCCAGCAAGGACTAACGAGGTCACACCCAGAAAGGCTGTGGGCAAATCAACCAGGAAGACACCACTTCTGCCCACCCAGGTTATAAAACAGGACCAGGGTCTCCCCTGCAGTTACTGGATCAGAAAGGTCTGGCGGTCACCCGCAGAGGCTGAGCTGTAGGCACAGGGTAGTAACCCCAGCCTGGGGGCCCAGGACCCCTGAGCACGTGACGCTTTCCCCCTTCGTGGAGAGTACAGAATTAAAACCTGAGTCATGTGACCAAAACTAAGCTTGCTCTGGGCATTGCATGCAGTAGGCATGAAAAAAATACATCAGGGAAGAGATTTTTACCCACTCTCGGTCTCTTGGTGTCTCAATGCTATTAAATAATCCAAACGCAGCCTGGTCTAGACAGGGGATCACGTTTTGGGGGCAGATCACATAATAAAGTCCAAGATGTGGCTGTTTCTGTGAATGGTCTCACGAGGCAGCAAGGTCACCCTCGCGAGAAGACAAAAGTACTCAAAGACACTCAAGCTCCAACGTGAAATGTCAGTCCCTTAAAAGACCTTCCTTCCCCGCTCCCCCCAAAACAGAGGCTGCCTAGAAAATAGGCATTGTGTATTGTGGAGGGGAAAAAAGTGTTTCCAGCCAAAGTGTTACAGTTTTACAGAAAAGCGAATTACTCTCTACCAGGTAGGGATGCTTCTCACCAGGCAGCAGGCATGAATTACACATCTGAGTGTGACAGTATCGGTCACATTCCTGCCCCTATTCCATACCCAGGTTTACTGTGTCCGCCCAGAGTGGGATCTCAGGCAGGAAAGAGTCAGAAAACCATCTGAGGCCCCCAGCAGGGTGGAGGGGCCCAGGGACAGGGTGAGCTGTTTACCTGGGTGGATCTTGGTTGCTGAGAAAATCGGTCTCCTTCCTTTTGTCTCAAAATATCTCAACAAGGAAGTAGGAGTGTCGTGAGCCCCACATAGTGGGACAAATGAAGAACTTAGCTCCTTAGTGGTGCTGGGATTTGAACCTGGAGTCTCCGGCCAGTGTTCCAGCACAAAGGACCTTTGTTTGGACTTTATAATCCACAGACAGCTTTCTGGCAGGCTTTTGTGACAGTAATAATTTGAAAGTGCTGCATTTGTTTCTGCTGTGAAATGATTTGCTCATAAAGTTAATATTAAATACAAAACTGAGATTCTGCTTTTTTGTGTCTCACTGAAGCTGCAGCTTTCTTCTAGAAGAACATAGAAATGGCATAGGATAAAGTGGGTGCGCTTCTGAGTCCTTGGATCATGCAAAGGTCATCTAAAAAAAGCTTGAGGACTGTTGCTCTAGACCAGTGCTTCCCAAGGCAAGTTCAGGGTCTGTGTCCACAGGGCTGCCCCCAGGCAGGTGAGCTTCTGAACACCAGGATTGCGACTCTGGAATTTTCCATCAGTGCCCAGATTCGCGCCTTTGATGCCTGTCTTCCCTGGTACGTGCGGGATCTCCAAGGGCAGGGGCTGTATCCATTGCGTTCATTATCATCATCCTGTATTCATGAGGCTGCCTGGCACAAAGTAGGTATAAAATAAAACATTGGAGATTGAAAGAAGGAGATTCTCCATGAGAAAAGGATTCTATGGTCAAATAAGTTTGGAACTAGATAAAGGGCCTTTCTTTGTGAGATTCACAGTACACCACTGGGTAAGACGAGGATTTAAAAAAAAGGCAGATGAGATGTTTGCATTGGCTATTTGTTATTCACACTGCAGGACTTGTCAGAACCTTTAACATGCTGATGTGTATTGTGTCACATTATCGCCCCAAGATGGGCAGCCCAACACGGACAGCCCAGGAAAGTGATCATTCCTTCACTCAGACGACAGATGTTTCTATTTCTTTTAAAAGAGGATTAATTCCTTTTCCAATCATAAAAATACCAAGTGTATATAGAAACCCCATGCCTATCTTGTTAAGCATTGTATTCTCAGTTCAAGAAATATTTGCTGAATGAATAAATATGTGGTAAATTAAATGGTAAAGTATTATCACAAAGACAACGCATTCCAGCATCAAACCACCCTGAGCGCTCTCTTCTGCGACTATTTACCATGAGTAAGAACCACTTGCTGGGGCTTATGAGACATACATGGTTATGGGTTCTTGGGCCTCCCTGGGAGGGGCACAGAAATGGAATCTGTCTTTTAATAGCCTCCCCCAGTGATGGTGCCTCAGGGGACCTTGGTCTGAGAACCAGAGAGATCTGAGTTGAAAACCAAGCTCTGCCATTTCTCAGGCAGGAGTTGGGGGACCCTTGGAGGGTTGTCAGGGTTTGCATCCTGGGGGTCAAGCTGAGACCAAGGGAAGAAGGAGCAGGCAGGGGAGGCGGGGGCATCTCAGTCTGGATTCCCTTAGAAGCAGACTTCCAGATGGAAATCAAAGTACAAGAAGTTTATGTGGGTGGGAGGTGACCCAGGAAACAGCACTGGGGGAGCAGGGAGTGGGACAGGGGGGAGGAGGGACCCTGTGAAACAGCATCTCCGACTCAACGCCACCCAAGGGGCCCAGGCGAAGCTGCTTCTCCACCGGCTCCTGTGAGTCCTTGCTAAGGGATGGTGGGTGTGGTTGAGGATGGCACCTCCTCTCCCGGCACTCTGGCCTGCATACTGGCAGCACACGGTGACCAGAGAACATCCTCAGATGTAAATGTGGTCCTGGCAGTTGGACATTGGGCGCCCGTGTTCACTAAAGGTTAAGGGGCTCTAAGGGGGGAGCTGATAGCATCTGCTACAGGAGGCAGGAGTGCTCTACGCTAAAGGACTTAAAGATACAAAAGCCCTAAACACAAGAGCTTGCTGTGTCAAGGAACAAAAGATCAGTGTGGCCAGGCCATGGTGAGGGATGCAGAGCATGGTAGGAGTTCAGGCGGTGTGTGCTGGTAAATATTTACAACCAGCTCCAAGAAAAAAGAAAGCTCTCATTTGTTGTGTTTGCTAATTTCCGTAGTGTAAATACTCACATCATGGCTGACTTCAAGCTACTAACCTGCACCCTGAACGCAGAGTTGGGAACAGACATGCACATTCCCGTTTGCACAGGAAAGCTATTAGAAGGGTTTTAAGCAGAGGGTAAAAGGGATGATCTAAGTTGTTTGTCAATGAGCCCTGCAGGTAGGAAAAAATGGGGTGACCTGGAGCATTCAGGAGTAGACCTAAGACCCGCCCACGTCAGAACCTTGGCAGTGGGTGTCCCAGACATACCCTGGTGCAGAGAGAAGAGATAGAAAATCCATCATCAAACCTTCTCATGGGGAGCCGAGACCCATTCTTCCATTTAGATGGCATTAAAGGTCTTCCATAAATTAACAAAACATGAAGAGCCACAAATAAAAGCCGCGACACCTCACTGCCGCGGGCAGCTGTGCTTTTCCTGACGGTTCCCATTCGCCGGAGTAAGTTAAAGATGGTGTCAGCCTTAACGCAAGCTTTGGTGACTTTTGTCAGTTTAAGTGAGACCTTTAATACTCCTTAAACATATTTTTCTGTAAGTAATAGAATTGTGGCGGAGAAATGAAGCTATCTGTCATGTAAACGCCAGCGCAGAAGGAACAGGAGTGTAGTAATGGGGGTGCCAGGCTACCTGCGCAAATGAAAATTGATTTTCTGGAGAATTCTCCGCCTGATGAAATAAATTAAATCTGCATTTACTTCTATTTGTTTAAAAACCTCTTTGTTAAAATAAGTACAGCAGTATATAGACATAATCTAATAAATTAGAGGAGGATAAATTATACCTAATAACATTCTGCACAAAGCCCACAGACGGGAGGCTTAAGTGTTTGGATTGGTTCCATTTGCGATGGTGAAACTGACAAGCAGTTATGTCTGGGTTTCCTCAAGCTAATTTTCTTTTATTTTTTCCAAATCAGTTTTATTATGATTTTAATTTGGAAAAAATAATCTACCGAGTTTCTGCTTAGCCTGAAGAAATACAAGTTTAACTAGGTCTTAAAATTTAACTCAGTGTGAACGGCACACCAATAGGAACCGACAATTGCTGGCCGTACGTGAAAACACGTTCTATGTAGCCCCGTCTTCTAGCCTGAGCACGGCTTCCCGCCTCTCAGATTTGTCACTTTCCCTCACAATGAAAGGGAAATTTAAAAAGCAGCAAGTGTTTATTGACTGTCCAGGAGGTGCCTAGCACTTGTCATTACGGTTGCATCCCAGGGCAGTGCTGGGATGGCTGAAGTGGCGGGGTTTTGCCTATTGGCTGCATTTATTAACACACATATCCCATGACACGGTATTGGTGTACAGAAAAATGAAATTGTTGTTACTGTGGCTGCTCTAAATTCACCAGGGATTATGAGAACAACCCTGTAAGGGTGGCTAATGTTGTGTTCAGATGCACCAAGGAGGAGGAGTTACACCAGGCCCTGAACGCACTTCTCATTTAATCCTAAAACAACGCTGCTCCCATTTTACAGAAGAGGACGTTGAGGCTTAAAGTGGAAAGTCATGGCTAGCAAGGCTGACTTGCCGTATTCCCACTCGACCTCTTCATCTCCCTGTTGGATCCCCTGAAGAAAATGTGTATCTTTTGCTTCCCTAAGGGTTTTCTTGTTTCTTAAGAGATGATGAAACTGACCAACTAAGGGTTGCTTACTTCCCATTCCCTATTTTTGACCTCTGCTTTTCTGGATTCCTTCTGAGCTGTCAATAGAAATGGGAAGTTTGTGTACTTTTGACTTTCAAGTCATGGCCCAGCCAGAAATCGACCGTTGCCCGGGGGCATCGGAGGAACTTGCAATTCTTGACTCTTTGGACCTGGAAAGTGGACCAGGAGCAGCGTGGAGCTAACGGCCTCCTGCAGAAGCCAAGTGACATGGATCTGTTAGATGTCCCCATGCGCCGACCCCGGGGCCCATGGATTCCATGTCCCCAGGACGAATCCTGTTGGTCGACATCCCAAGCCCTCACTCAGTGTCTACCAGAGCCCCGGACTTGGCCAAGCAACTCTGCTGACTTCGTCCTTCACATTTGCAAATATGATTAAGGGTAAAGACCATGAGACGGGGAGATGATGTTGGATTATCTGGTTGCTGGTCATTCTGTGAATTCAGGTCTGCACATGTCACAGCAGTGCCACCGGGAGTGCACAGGTCCGAGGGGCTGACAGGTAAGTCCCGTAGATTGTAGTGAGGTGATGGCCAGAGACCTGGGCCTGGAGGAAGTGACCTCTCAACTGAGTCCTGAAGAGTGACAAGGAGGTGACCAGGCCAGCAGCCCAGGCAAAGATGAAGATTTGAGAGCGCAAGAAATTTCTGGGTGCTCTGGTCACTCTGTGGAGTTGGGGGTGGGTGCGGGAAGGCGGAGTGTGAGGGGACCCGAAGACCTTTGTACAGGCCAAGCCCAGGAGGCGGACCAGTCTGTCTCTGAAGAGCAAAGGGGACTCCCGGAGGGCTCCCAGCAGGAAGGGACTTGATTGGATTTGCGTCTGACAAGGGCTTGAGAAGGACGCCCCTTGACAGCAGGTGCCAGCCCCTCTGGGGGCTGCCGGACCTCAGCTCAGTGTGCTCAGGCTCAACACGCAGGCTCCACCCTTCCTTCCTCTCCTCCCTCCCTCTGCAAGCTCGGCTCAGTGAATTAGCGAGTCCTGAGAGCTGCCCTCAAAAACATCCCGTCCTGGTCTGCTCCTCCCCTACTGCCCAGCTGCCAGGTCCAAACCACCCTTCACCTCCCCCCGGAACTCCCCGTCTAGCCGCCTTCGCGGTGCACCCCCTCTTCCGCCACTGCAGCCTGTGGGCCTCCTAAGTGCATATCCACCCCCCGTGATCTCCCGCTGCCCCCCACCCGGGGTCCTGTGTGGTCCGGCTTCTGCCCACCTCCCACCCACGCTTCCCTTCCCACCCGCTCTGGCTGTAGGAGCCTCACCCCCGCCACACCCTCCGTGCCCTCCTGCCTGGCCCGTCCTTTCTCTGCCGCAGCCGATCTCTGCCCACCCTCTTTCCTCCAGCTCATTCCCATTTCTTCTTCAGTTTCCAGCTTAGACAATGATTCCGCTCAAAGCTTTCCCGAGCCCGCATCCCGTCTAGGTACCTGTGGCCATCACTGCTGCACTCTCTTTTCCGAGGATGACCTCAACGAGACCTCTCACTTCAACCTGCGCTTCTGCAATGTGACCTTGCCGCTCCCCCGTCTAATTCCTTTCCCCTGGAATTTGGCTGGGGCTTAGTGACATACTCATAACCAATAGAATGTGGCAGAAGTGATGCTGTGTGACTCCAGGGCTATGTCAGATGAGGCCATGCAGCCACCATCTGGTTCTCAAAAAGCTCACTCTGTGAACACCCATCTCAGTAGCTCCCCCTGGGAGCTCAGCCACCATGTTGTGAGGAAGCCCAAGCCACCTGGAGAGGCCAGCCTCCAAGATATTCCAGCCCAGGGGCTGACACGATGAAAGAAGCCTCCAGGTGATTCCAGCCCTCAGCGTTTGAGCCACCCCAAGTCATCTCCCCAGCTGCGGCCCCAGACATCAGGGAGCAGAGATGAGCCTGCTGTGCCCTGTCCAAATTTCTGACCCACAGAGGCCCTCAGCATATAAAATTGTTTCATGTCCTTATGTTTGTGGTAGTTTTTTACACAGCAATAGATAACTGGAACACTGACTACCAAATACCCCTTCCCTATCCCCTCTCCCTTGCTGAAAGAATTCTGGTTTTGTTGGAGATGGCCAGGTGCCCAGGTAAAGACTGGTACTCTCAGTCTGCCTTGCAGCTGGGTGGTCATGTGGCACAGCGGAGGGTCCTGAGAAAGCATTTTCTTTTCTGTTAAGAGGGAATAGAACAGCTCGAACCCTCTTTCCTTCCCTTTTCTGCCCAGAGCGAGAACACAATGGCTGGAGGTGCAGCAGTCACCTTGCGATTCTGAGGGAAAGACTAAGAGATTAGTTAATATCTCAAATGTGGGTCTCAATATTCCTAAGTGGCTGAATAACATAAGCAGCTATCACTTGGGCTTTCTTGTTAGGTGGAAAAATACCTTCCTTTTGTTTTGAGCCTCTGTAGCCAGGATTGTGTTCCTGAGTGGTCCCAGGCTCCTCATCCATGTCACTTGTCTATGCTCAGAGGTCACCTCCTCCTCTGACCATAAGCTCTGTGAGTGCAGGGACCCTGGCTGTCTTGTTCCCCACCATGTGGCCTTGCCCTGAGCCTGCCACATGGGAGGTTATCGAATATTTGTTGAATGACATCGAGTCAATGAAGGACATTGAGGTTTTCTGGATGGCTGGAAGCAGAATCTCAGAGACGTTTCCAGCCTGACAATTTCGTGAGTGAGGAACCTCCAGGAGGAAGGGCTGGAACAGGTCTCCCAGTCTTGTCCCAGCATCTCCTGCTCCCAAGGTCACTGGAGACCTCACTTCTCTTTGCAGCTGGCCTGGGCTGAGGTGGGAATTGTCTGTGTTGGAAGTCACTGCTCATTCCTCCCTGGGACTAATGGGCGTTAATTGGAGACAATGATCACTGACCTTTCATGTGCCCTTTATGCTACTATAATTCTGTGACTCCACTGCACAAAAACCAACCTTGTAATTTTCCTTGGCCTTAAGAAATTCCTTGGAAGATGTGTTCTAAGGCAAGAGTAAGTGCAGATTTTTTTTGTTTTTGTTTTTGTTTTGCTTGTAGAGTTTATTCTGCTTTGCATATAGATTCAGGTTGCACGTGTGACATCTCGTACTTACTTTAACATGGAATAAATGTGGTAGCCAATTTGTACAGCCATCTTGCCCCACTGCATTTCTTTCTGACATCCCTCGGTCACAAATGGCCAGTTACATAGTCGGCTTCACACTTGCTTTTGGGCTAAATGCCCTTTAGTGTACTCGTGACTTGGTAACAGCCTGTAAAAATCTGCTCTTCTATTTTCCTTTGCGGCGTGGAGAAATCCTTAGAAAATTTGATCAAGCAGATGGAAACCTCGTGGCTCCACCCATGGGTTTCCTCCAGCCTTGGGCTCTGGAGCACCTGGTCTGTGCACCTCATCACAGATCATTCCTAGACACCATCAGCTACCGTGCGAGTTGTAGCTGGGTCTTTGTGGCTCTCCTGCCTGGGTTTGGCTCCTGGCTCTGCCTCTCACTAGCTTTGTGTCCTTGGGCAGTTTTCTTAGCCTGTCTGTGACTCATGTCATCCATCCGGCACACGGGGCTATGGTTGAAGATTAATTTCGTTAATGTATGAAAGGTGCTGAGAGCAACACCTGACTCACACTGTGTGAAAACAATCAGTGGCGGATGTTGTCATGAGCAGAGGGTTGTGTTTGGAGCAAGCCCTGGGAGGCGGGAGGCCCTCAGCAATGTAACATGTCACAGGTGTCTTCAAGCCTTGATTTCTCCACTTGTAAAATGAAGGAGATGGTATCGTAGTTTGTGAAACCTTGAAACGAGTGACGAGGATGCGGAGTGTTGCGATTACATGATTACAATCTCTGCAGGGCAGGGAGGCGGGAGGCTGGCACGGTGCTGCTGCCAGATGCACTCCGAAGGAGTTTTTTGTGTGTACGTGAGGTTTCTATTGAAAATAGGATTCACAAAGGCAAAATAACCACCAGTCCTAGCCCTGCATGCAAGATAACAAGAAGAAGATACAGCACGGAGTACCGGGGAGGCTACGCACATAAAGTCAGTTAATAAATCCATCTAAAGCCCTTCCCCAAACACCAAAATCAAATTTCATCTCAGAACAATTTGCATAACAAGCAATTTAAGGTAAGGCAGCCCCTGAGAGCTACAGAACTTTTAAATGACAGGCAAATATTTCTACTTGGTTGTTAGGGGGAATAACTTTTTGAACTCCATTATTAGAGCCAAACAATTTTGACCAGCTATAAACAGAGTCAAACTAATTATTTGCTTTCGCAGAGATTCCATTTCATTTTCCTGTGGGTAGAGAGCGGCAGGAGATTGCTTTGTGGGATAAAGAGCTATAGAAGTTGAAGCTGGTAGCTACAATGTTGAGTTGACTGATTCGGAAACCAAGACCTTCGCTGCCACTGGGCCTGTTCTGTTGGATGACAGAGCCCTTGCAACGGGGGTGCCGGCCACCTCGATCCCCACCTGGAGAGAAATCTTGGCATAAGCCACTGTGAATAGGGGACTGCAATTTCAATATAAAAATTCAGAGATTTGAAGTGGTTTGCGTAATCTGGGGAGATCTACAATGTAAGAGTTGAAAGCCATGCCATTTGTGAGTCAGCACCTTCAACCTTCAGGAGGCCCAAGTGAAGCCCTGTCCTCCCGTCCTCAGCCCAGACACCAGGTTCTGGGAGGAGGAGGCTCACTGTTTCTTTCCAGAGGGGAGGAAGGAGTACATTTTGCCCTCCTCCAGGAACATGGGAGAAGTGTTTTCTGTCTCCCAGTGAGTCCGATAATTTGAACAATCATTTAAAGACATCTGTTCAAATGGAACTTGACTTCTGTCTTGCTCTGTACAGGAAACTTAATTCAAGATGGGTCATAGACCAAAAGGTCCAACCCAGAACCATAAAAGCTTCCACAACAGAGGTCAGCAAACTTTTTCTGTAAAGAGCCAGGTAGTAGATATTTTAGGCTTTGCAGATCACCTGGCCTCCAATGCAGCCACAGGTGTGAAAGCCACAGACAATACAGATAAGAGGGCGTGGCTGTGTGCCAATAAAGCCTCATTTATGAACATGGAAATTTGAATTTCATATACTTTTGACATGTAACAAAATATTATTCTGCCTTTGATTTTTTTCCCAGCCATTTAAAAATGTAAAAGCATTCTTAGCTCATGAGCTGTATAAACACAGGTGGCAGGCGGGATCTGGCTTGCAAGCTATGGTTTGCTGATCCCTGTTCTAAAAGAAAAAATAGGAGGTCAGCAAAGATGTGAAGAAGGTCACATCTTGAAGCTGACAAAGATTTTCTGGTCGGGACGCCAAAAACACTAACTATAAAAGAAAAAAATGGATAAATTGGACTTTGTCACAATTAAAAATTTCTGTTCATTGTTAGCGTTAAATAAAAGGATGACATCATTAAGATAAATCACAGACTGAAAATAAAATATTTGCAGTATAATATAGCTGACAAACTCAAACAAATGAACCCTAAAGTGGCAACTCCATTTAAAAACTGAACAAAAGACTTGATCAGACCCCCCCACAAAAGGAGATCCAAGAATGGTCAAAAATATATATATAAAAGGTTCCCAACATCTTGAGTCATCAAGGAAATGCACGTTATAACCACAGTGGATAAAATGACTAAATTAAAAATGCACAGTACCCAATGCTGGCAAAGAAGTGAAGAAGCTGGAACGAATGTGAAATGGTACAATCTCTTTGGAGAACTGTTTATTACAAAGTTAAACATGCACCTACTCTGTGACTCGGCCTTGACCTCCTAGGCTGTGGCCCTGACCAGTTCCCTGGTGGCTTCCTTCTCTGTGTCTCAACAGTGTCTGTGTCTCCTGTGTCTCAACAGTCATTTGCTGGGGTCCTGCTGGAACAAACCACCACCCCCAACTGACAATACCCCTTACCAAACACTCAGCACACAGTACCTCATTTGTTGTAACTCCAAAATAATCTCTTACAGCAGCTATTCTTACCTTCATTCTACAGGACAGGAAACAGATGTAGATGAATTAAGTCACTTGCACGAGTTTGCACTGCTAGCGCTACAGCCACTGCCTGGACCCACGTCTGGACGGTCTGAAGCTCACATCCTCCACCTCCACTGTGTCTGGTCCCTGGTCACTCTCTCCACCTGCTGCCAAGCTCTGCCTGCAGGTCTGACCCTCTCAAAGAGGGAATCGGCTAGGGATAGAGCTGACGTTGGCCACTGCTTCTTGTGCTGCCGGCCACCCTACCCTGTGGCCCACTCCTGACTTCCTGTCCCTCCATGCCCACAGTGGTGAAACTCCAGCGTGCGTCTGCACTTCCTGCCTGAACCAGCCCAGAGTTGTGATCACTCTGGCCAGGACATGCAGATCAAAGTGATTAACCCTGCCCTCTGCCACGTCGCCACCCAAGCCCTGCCACCCTGCATTCTAGAAATCCACGTACCTCATGTCGCCGAGCACCTGGCCTGACTGCAGCAGACGGAAAGGCCTCTTCTTCGTCAAAAGATTTTGCACCCCTGAAAGTGGGGCGTGAGCCCAAGAATGTTGGCGCTTGGGTTTCTCTTTGAGGACAGGTCTGAGGGCAGGGAGGGGCAGCACAGCGCACTGGGCTGTTCCAGGGGAAGGGAGCTGAGCTGCCAGCAGGACCAAGGTCTTAGGAGTAGGGCAAGTGGCCCCTGCAGGTAGAGACTAGGGCGGAGGGACGCCAGTCCTGGGAGGAACTGCAGAACCTTCTTGCTTGTGAAACACAAGGGCTCCTGGGGCAGCACGCTAACTAATTAGCCGGTTGTTTGCATAAATTTCCCTCTTAAATTCAAGATATTCACACTCCTTGGACTCACTGTAAAGCCGGTTCAATTTTAAAGTTAAACTCCCAGAAAGAAAAAGAACATTCCAGTTCCCCTCATTTTCCCTCTAGGCCACTGCCCAATTTCTAATGCCATATGTGAGTCAGGCTGGGATCATGTGTGTATCATTTTCTAATTGAACTATAATTAAGACACAGTAAAACGCACAGATTTTAGGCATTTGGTTCAATGAGTTTGAGAATTGCATGCCCGGTTACCCAGGTAACCACCACCCAAAACGAGGTACAGACCAGCTCTGTGCCATTGCAAGGTAATGAGAGCCACACGTATAATTTTAAAGTTTCTGGTAGCCACATTAGGAAAAGTAAAAAGAAACAGGTGAAAACAACTTTAATACTGTATTTTTAACACAGTGTATTTAAAACATTTCATTTCAATGCAGATTCATAATAAGAAATTTTTCTTTATTTCTTTGTAACACATCATTTGAAACTCTGTGTTTTATACTTATAGAATATCTCAATTTGGATGCAACCTTTTTAATGATTAAAGTGAAATATAATTCTTCCAAAACAATAAAGTTGTGTTAAAGGGGAAAATATTTTCTAACACTTCAGTTTTTAAATTTAAATTAATTAGAATCACAAAAAATTAAAATTTCAGTCCCTCGGTCATGCCACCCACAGTTGGAGTTCATGTGCTGGTGACCACCGTGTCAGACAACAAAGACTGGACTCTTTCAGCAGCCCAGAAAGTTCCTGCTTCCCTTTTTTCCAATCAATTTCTTCCCAGCCTCCAGAATTGCAAGCCAATCAATTTCTGTTCTTTATAAATTTTCCAGTCTCAGGTCTTCCATTGTAGCAGCACAAAATGGACTAAGACACCCTCTTAGCAGCATTAGTGTCCAAAGTACATGCATACAATTCCAGGGCTCAGATTCCCAGTGTGACCTCTGAGAACTCTGGTGCTTGGGAACTGAAACGGATTTCGGAATTCAGAGGTAACACGCTGCCTCAGATCCCAGACTTGCAGCTTCCTTCGTGTAACGTACTTCATTGATTTCTATTTAATAATGACTGATGCAGCTCTTGGGCCCTTTCTCTGATGAATCCAAGCTGTCTGTCAAATGGGAGAGACAGGGCAGGAGAGAAGCATTATTATTCCAAAGCACAATCATTAGATTAATAGTAAGCTCCAGCAACACCATTAGCGTGGGGGGGATCAATGAAATAACAGAGACAAGGCTGTGTCCAGATAAGATCGCTGCTCCTCAAGCACGTGTCCTATTTATAGATCATGTGTGTTCATTGCACCCTTGAGCACTCCCAGGAGAGCTGATTATCATCTTTAAGACTATGTGTCAGCACCATAAACCACCAGCACCGTCACTCTTCATCTCTGACCCATCTTCTTCTAACTGCCCACCAGGAAGATTAGACAACACTTTGTTGCTTCGTGTTGGAGCAAAGACATTTTTCAGGACTTTTCCAAAAGAAATTTTTATCTCACCACCATCCATCTTTTCCTATAACCTGGGAAAATAAAAACTTTCAGGCCATAAGTAGACAGCAAATTTTGCAAATAATTTCCCCAATGGATTTCCCTCTGCTCTTCTATTCACAAACGTTCAGCTTTGCCAAGTCATAACTTGTCAGCAAAGTGACTTTGTTTTGATGTCTTTAATTTTTAGATTCTAGATTTATCGTTCAGAATAGGAGGTGCAGAGGAGGGAGCCTTTCTCTGGAGGGTGTTCCCTTTGTGAACGTAAGGAAATGATTCTCTATTTCTGTATCAGAGGGAGTTGAGTGGGACTAAAGGTGATGGTGTCAGGAACGTGGCAAGGCCACGTAGCTGACAGCTGTCTGAGAATCTCAAGCATGGTATGAAATTTGAAACAGAGAAAGAAAAGAGGCTGAGAGATGAAATGTGCAGAGTTTAGGGCAGCGTGAAAGGTGACCAGCCTCGAAAGATCCCTTTGGCCCTCACATCCACCCCCGCATCCTGGGCAACACGCCTCCACGCAGAACTCTGAAATTCTCTCCCTGTTCATTGGCTTGTTCCGACCACGGCTTCTGCTGCCCCTCGCCCTGCCTGCCATCCTGGTTTGAACCCTCCAAGCGGCTGAGCTCATTGATCCTCACTGATTATTTTTCTGTTTCTAGCCTCATCTTGCCCTTTGGACTTGATGCTTTGAAAAGACTCCAGTTTTTGTCTTGAGCTGTTATTGACTTAGATCAACTTCCCTCTTGGTTCAACTAAGGTACAGCACTCTGCCTCTGCCCTCGGTGCCAACCCTCCTCCCGCCTGGAGAAGGACCCTTACTTTTCCCTCGTACTGTGAGTGGGACCTAGGAGAGACCAGGGGTAGAGTCAGCACAGGCTAGAGCCACCTTTGGCCCAGGCTGGCTTCTCTTTTTCTAGGATGTTATCTCTCTACTGTTGCCCCTTGATAACTTTAGGTTTGGAAAGGCAGCATTTAGGAAACTAGTTTCCTCTCACTCCTGCCTCTGTGTGCTGGCCATCATTCCCGTTCAGATGGTTTGTGACCTGCCCACCATCCCCACTCTTCCTTTAAACTCCAGATCAGAACGACAGACTGTCCATTGATGCCCTGTTAAAACACATCTTTTGATTAAAATCCACAGCTCGTCACCAAACATGCTAAGCCACGATAACACACGATGGGTAAACTTAGGCACGGCTCATAAATCCCTGTTACGACTCCATTCTTCTTTCCCCTGGAGAATTTAAGATCAGAAATCCTATAAAATTGGAAATAATCTAAATGCTCAACAACAGGGGATGGGCAAAGAAATGGCTTCATCCTAGCAGGCAACGAACAATCATGTTTTAGAAGAAGACAGTGGCTGGAGGAAATGCTGCCTCCAGTGGAAAAGGTGGGGTCCAAAAGCGTATCTCCCCGGAAGCCCGGTGCCTCTGTGCCCTGCAGCCTCGCTGGGGCCCTGGACGTGGGGCTTCATTCCAAGTCCTGCTGGGGGGCGGGGGGTGGGCAGGCAAAGCCAGCTGTGGGAGCGCAGCCTCCCACGGTGGGCTCCCAGGGTGGGGCCGT
Source organism: Avahi laniger (assembly GCA_963575035.1). NCBI lineage: Eukaryota > Metazoa > Chordata > Mammalia > Primates > Indriidae > Avahi > Avahi laniger. The sequence continues at coordinate 73,136 of CAUYSK010055733.1, read as the reverse complement.
CAGCAGGACACCGGCCGAGGCCGCAGTGAGCACCCGAAGAAGGGCTGCTACTGCAAGCCAGGGGCTAGGGTGGGAAAAACCTGTGTGTGTGTGTGTGTATGTGTGTGTGTGTGTGTGTGTGTGTGTGTTCTTGAGTGTCTGGTGGGGAAGAAGGATGGGAGGAGAGTGGGGAGGTAGGGGCAGGGGCGGGGTGGCAGCCCGCAGTCGCTGCAATGAGAGCTGGTAATGGCAAATCTCTTCAGGAGATGGTGTTCAACGCTTATCTTTATTCTTTGGAGCCTATCTTGATTTTTTTTTTTAAATGTGATTTTTACCGAGGCACAGAATAAATAGAATCCCGCCACGCTGACAATTTGCAAGGCTGATTTCCTGTCTGTTCGGTCTCGCATTCTATTACGTCCCAAGCGTGCACACATGTTCACCCCGCAGAGATCGGGGAGCGGCCACGGGGATGGGGGGTGGGGGCGGCGGCTGGCGCCTTCGGGAGCGGTTCACGGATCCCCCTCCCCCCCACCGCAGCCTGACGGCTTCTGGGTTAAATTTGTATTTCAAATAAACAACAAACACCTTTTTTAGTGTGAATATTTTTATTGACTATATCCGGCAACCCTAACTGGACCCTGATTAGGGTTAGGATTTGCTACTTCCCTGGGGACACGCAGAGACAGTCGCGTCCTGACAGCGTCTGCCTGGCTGCCTGAGCGCAAAGCCCTTCTCAGTCACAAAGTTTCTCTGCCCGTTTGCTTTCTCATCTCTCCCGAATTTGTCCCTCTTGAAGACAACCTGCTCGTCTCTCCTGTTTGACTGGAACTGATGTGTAAGGAGCCCCTTGCAGCTGGCGGCACCCGGGCTCGCCAGCAACTCTCTCCGCCGCCCCTGGCAGAAAGTCCGCAGAGCTTCATTCTCTGTTCTAAACGCGCTGGCATCACTTCCCGGCCAACAGTTTCTAAGCGACATTTGTGCATGACTTTGGAAACTGGTTCCATCACACTCATGTCTCCCTTTTTCATTTTGAGGAAAAGGTCCACTGATATTTATCTCGTACAGAATCGTGTGAATGTGCGTAATGCCCCTCAACCGCGCACTTAGAAATGGTCGATACGGTAAAGTTTGTGTTATCTGTATTTTACCGCACTAAAAAAAATCAATGTGGGAAAATTTTACTAGAAACAAAACAAATCCCAATGCTCCCTCCAATACTGGCCTCGGAAAATGCATGAGCACTTTGTTCTCTGTCTGGCCAGGGGTTCAAAGCTCTCGTTTCCACCCCGGCCCTCTCGTTCCAGGTCCTCTGGGGTCGAGTGGACACCCCCCTGGGGAACCAGCTGAGTGCAATTGGAGTGACCTCTGCTACTGGGGCTGGCGCTCCTTTGCTATGGCAAGGACGTGGAACAGGCATGGCCTTCTGCTCACAGCAGTCAAGATAAAGGATGAATTTTGGTGTCTGAGGAGTTAAAGCTACAGGGCCCGAGTCAGAAGCTCAGAAGTGGAGACAAGTAGCGCCCCCAAACCAGGAAGACCGGGTCTCACATTTCTCCAGGAAGGAACTATTTCCAGAGCGCATACATTAACATTCAAGCCTCCCCAAACACATTCACTGTGTCACCAAGCTACTGATCTGGGGAGGTTCTCTCCCTTTCCCTAAGTGAAAATGTCACTGCTCTGCCTCCTGAATGACGCTCACAGCTCACATCCTCTCTGCCCCGGTATCACTAAGCATCTTAATTACGTCAAGGGATTTACACGTTGTTCCTCCTCCTTGAAGGTTCAGGGAGTGAGAATTCAAGCTGTGAGTTGCCTAATTCCTTCTTGGTAGCGGGGAAGTGAGTGCCGAAGGCTAAGCAAAGAGAATGTCCCTCTCAGAGGTTTAACACAAACCTCTCTAGTGCGAGGATATGCAGAGAAAGAGATACAGGCTCATTTAGGACGGTGGTTCTCCACCCCGGCTGCCTCATGGGATCCCCTGGAGAACTTTGGCAAATGCTCAGGCCACACCCACGACAAATTAAATGACAACCTCTGGGATGGAAGCCAGGCATCAGAGGTTCTCCAAGTCTCCTCAGGTGATTCTGCTGTGTAGCCAAACGTGGAAACCTTTGCGCCCTTGCTGCTCAGCTCGCGTCCCGTGGGGCACGGTAGCAGCTTCACCTGCGAGCCGGTCAGAGAAGCAGAATCCTGGGCCCTGCCAGGCCCCCTGATTCATAGGGGTCACCTGAATGAGAATCTGCACACCAGCTAGCATCTCAGTAGATCCACGTGTGCATCAGAGTTGGGAAGCACCGGATTAGACGGCTGCCAGGAGGATCCCGGATTATCGCCGGCAATTCCAAGCCCCACCGCCCTCAACTTTGCCACCCTTGCTGCCCGACTCCTCCACCTTCAGGGAGACATGGACCAGTGACGTTGGCCACGCTAGGGTGGTGTGGCACCCAAAAGCCAACTCCAACACAAAAGGGTTGATTGTATGCAGAGCTTGACAAACGGTTCTAATACCAAATGCTGCTTGTCGGGCCAGCTAATGCCAAGATAATAATGATTAGTAATACCAGTTACATTTATTGATAACCTACTATGTGCCAGGCACTTGGCATATAGTGCTTCATTTAATCCTTCCAGCAAGCACATCAACATTAGCATCCCCGACTTACAGATGAGGTTGCAGAGACTCAGAATGAAATTACTTGTCCAGAAAGCTCTTGTGGCTGCGAAGCAGCGGTGGGACTGAGGCTGGTTTCCCTTTACCCGGCTGTACTTGGACTTGGACTTGGATGCCTAAGGGTTGGGTGTCAGAATGAAGGCAAGGGGACTAGCAGAGGAGGTGGGGGGAAGGAGGAGGAGGAGGAGAGAGAGTGCAGAGTGGTGAGTCTGGACCAATTAGAAACAGCGTGGGAGTCAGGACTCTCGGCTGCAAGTGACAGAAACCGACCATGCCCTGATGTAGTCCCAAAGAGGAAGTTGTTGGCACATCTGAAATGTCCAGGGAAGAGTGGGCCTCAAGACAGCGTCTTCCTCTCTTTTCTCCATCTCTCAGCTCTCCTTGCCTCTGTGATTACTTCTTTCCCGAGGGATGCTCCCTGGTGGTGGCAAAGATGTTCTCCTACAGCGCAGGCCCTGTGCTTGCTTGTTGGCTTAGCGACGCAGGGCGGTAACTCCCCAAAACTCTACCAAAGCCCTGCAGATTGACGGTGGTTGGCCAGGCCATGGTCATCTACTTCTGCAGACAGGAGGTGAGGAATTACGTGGCTTGAGAGAGTGGGAGGCACAGTCCCCCAAGGAGAATTGGAGTGCTGTTACTGAAAAGGGGGAAGAAGACAGGGCGGACAGGAATCATGAATTGAACTGGATATTCTCGTCAGCCTCTCCAGGCCTACTCTCCGCCCTTTGCCCTCCTCTCTGCCCCGAGGCTGGTTTCTATGGACAACACATGGCTATTCTTTTCTTTTTACAGCTTTATTAATGTATAATGTACATATATAAAGTTAACCCATCACAAGGGTACAATTCAATGATTCTTGGGAATTTTATAACAACATGCAACCATCACCACAATCCGATTTCAGAAAACTACTATAACACTCCAAAATTCACTTGCGTCTTGCTTGCAACAGCTCCAGGCAATACCCAGAATTTGCCTTTTCTGGACATTTCACAAAAATGGAATCCTACCATATATAGTATTCAATGTCCTTCTTTCACTTAGCACAGTAGTTCGGAGGTTTATCCATGCTATAGCATGTGCCAATATTTTGTTCCTTTTTACTGCTGGGTTGTATTCTATCGTACAGATATGCCACATTCTGTTTATATATTCACCAGCTGATGGACACTTGAATTGTTTACAGTTTGGGGCTATTATGAATAAAGCTGTTATAAACATTTGTGTCCAAGTCTTTGTGTGAACATGTGTTTTCAATTTTCTAGGATAGATTCTTAGGAGTGGACTTGTGTCGTATGGCAAGTTTATGTTTAACGTTTTAAGAAACTGCCAAACTGTTTTCCAAACCTGCTATGCCATTTCTACATTTTCACCAGCAATGAATGAGAGTTCTAATTTCTCCGCATCCTCACTTATACTTAGTATTGTCTGATTTTTAAAAATTATTGTCACTTAACAAGTGCATAGTGGTATCATATTATGGTTCTAATTTGCATTTCCCTAATTACTAATAGTGAGTGCCTTTTAAATGTTTTTAGTCATTTTTAGTGAAATGTCCATTCAAGTCTTTTGCTAATTCTTTATTTGGGTTGTTTGTCTTCTTCTTCTTAGTTGCTAGAGTTCTTTATATATTCTGGACATGTGACTGGAAGATATTTTCACCCAGTCTGTAGCTTGTCCTTTCATTTTCTTAATGGTGTCTTTTAAAGTTTTTAATTTTAATGGTGTCAAATTTCTAATTGGCTCATACTTTGGGTGTCATGTCTAAGGATTCTTTGCTTAATCCAAAGCCATGAAAATTATGGTTTCTCCTAGAAGTTTTATAAGTGTAGCTCTTACATTTAGGTCCATGATCCACTTGGAGTTAATTTTTATTTTTGGTGTGAGGTAAGGGCCTAAGATATTAATATCCAATTGTTACAACACCATTTTTTTTTGCCTGGGCTAGAGTGCATTGGCACCAGCCTAGCTCACAGCAACCTCAAACTGCTGGGCTCAAGCCATCCTCCTGCCTCAGCCTCCCAAGTGGCTGAGACTACAGGCATGCACCACCATGCCCGGCTAATTTTTTCTATTTTTAGTAGAGATGGGGTCTCGCTCTTGCTCAGGCTGATCTCAAACTCCCGAATTCAAGCGATCCTTCCACCTCAGTCTCCTAGAGTGCTAGAATTACAAATGTGAGCCACCATGCCCAGCCACACCACCATTTTTGAAAAGAGTATCCTGTAACCATTGAATTATCTTGACATCTTTATCAAAAAATCAGCTGACCCTATAGGTAAGGGCTGATGCTGAACTCTCACTTCTGCTCCATGATCAATATGCCCATCCTTACTCCATTGTCACACTGTCTTGATCACTGCAGCTTTATAGTAAGCTTTGAGACTGGTTAGTATAAGCCCTCCAACTGTGTTTTTCTTTTTCCAAATGATTTTGGCAATTCTATGTCTTTTGCATTTCTATATTCATTTTAGGACCAGCTTGTCACTTTCTTTAAAAAAGTCTGCTGGGATTTTAATAGGAATTTCATTGAATCTATAGATCAATTTGAGGAGATTGACATCTTAACAATATTAAAGCTTCCAATCTATTAACATAGAACATCTTTCTGTTTATTAATATTTTCTCTAATTCTCTCAGCAATGTGTGACAATTTTCAGTGTACAAATCTTACATTTTTTCTTGTTAAATTCATTCCAAAGCGTTTTATTCTTTTTGATGCTATTGTGAATGAACTTAAAAAAAATTTCATTCTCAAATTGTTCATGACTAGTATAGAAAATTCAATTGATTTTTGTATTTTGGTCTTGTATCCTGCAAGCTTGCTAAATTAGTTCTAGAAGGATATTTTTGTGGATTCCTTAAGATTTTCTACATATAGGATGATGCCATCTGTGAATAAAAACAGTTTTACTTCTTCCTTTCCAATCTGGATGTCTTTAAATATTTTGGTGGGGGGCCTTATTTCACTGGCTAAAATCTGAAGTATAGAGGACTATAGAAGTGGGGAGAATCTCTTTGCTTCATTTCCAAGCTTTGGGGAATGCATTCAGTCTTTCACCATTAAGTATAATGTTAGCTATGGGTTTTTTGTGACGTACTTTATCAGGTTGAAGAAGTTCACTTATATTCCTAGATTGTTGATGGTTTTTGTCATGAATGGGTGTCGGATTTTGTCAATTGCTTTTTTTGTGTCTACTGAGATAATTCTCCATCTGAGTGTGCCATCTGTTTTCTGCCAGGACCCTAACTGATAAAAATACTCGCTGCAAAGTAAAATGTACATGATGGAGTTGGGTTCCCTAGTTCCTACTCAATGAATTATTGCATTGACTTGGTGCCTGTTCTCCCAGCTTTTTGGTGTCAAGAGATTTGGTTTTAAAATGCATCCACAAATAATTTGATACTCTTTCCTTCAAAAGCAGAGCTTAATTTTCCTCTGAGTGTGGACAGGCTTTAGAGACTCACTTCTAATGAATAGGATGTGGCAGAAATGATGGTGTGTGGTTTCTGAGACTAGGTCATAGTAGGCAGTGGCTTTTGACTTGCTCTCTCTCTCCAATCACTCACTCTGGGTGAAGCCAGCCGCCATGTTGTGAGGTCACTCAAGCAGCTCTGCAGAAAGGCCTACAGAGCAAAGCCTCTGCGACTGAGCCATTTTGGAAAAGATTCCCTAAGCCTTCTGACAGTAGCTCCAGCCAACATGACTGCAAACCCAAGAGACACTCTGAGCCAGAATCACCCAGCTAAGCTGATCCTGAATTCCTGACCTCTGGAAACTGCAAGATAATAAATGATTATTGTTTTAAGCCACTATGCAGCAGTTGAAAATACAAGGGACTTTACTACTTTCTCTCCGAATTTGTTCGACTCTAGAAACGACAAAGCTGGAAGGAATAAGGATATCGGGACCTGGGGGCTCTTTTAGAAGTTAGGTCTCATAAGAATGGGGAATTGCTCTAAGAAGAAGGGATTGGAAAGCACTATATGTCCGTGGGCGATAAACACCACATAAATGAATTACTACTGCTATGAGCATCATCGTATTAATAGTATTCACGCTTACACTCAATGTCATTTTGCCTACCATCCTTCTTTCTATTTCCAGATATCAGGTCTTTGATAATTTACATTCTTCTTCTAAGGAAAGAACCCTGGGGTCATGCCCTCTAGCACTGACATGCTGACCAGGTACCTGATGCGGACACACGAGGCCACCCACATTCTGCTTCCGCCAGTTGTTCTTTCTAGAACAGCAGCCAGGAGGAACCAGCACACTCTGAATTTTGATCACACGTGGGGTGGTGATTTGCCTTCTAATTAGTGTTCCCTGCCCTGTCCCTTCTGCGCACAGTTTCACCCAGGAGAAAAGACCTGAAGCCGTGGTGTCAAAGGTTACAGAAGCATTTACACAGCGGTGAGGTCTTGCTTAGCAATTGTGGCGGAGGAGAGAAACACTTGCCTCAGGCTGCCATTCGGCACCATATCACTTGTGCAAAGTGGAACTTAAGTTTCTGTTTTCTGAGAAGAGGACAAGTGGCTGCTGATAAGCAGGAGGTCGTCATCCATCTCCATTTGCATACAAATTAATTTCTCCTCTTCTTTTCAAGTGGGAGGAAGAGCTGGCCTCTTGTTCTAAGAAGCAGCAAACTCTCCTCAAGTCGCCTTGTATATATTTGTCAGAGTGTTTTGGGTACAAGTGACAGAAACTCAACCCAACCCAAAGTAGCTTAAGCAAAACTGGCAACTTTCTAATCTATCTAATCAAACCACAAAAGCAGACAAGACTTTAGCTGCAAAGGGGGATGTAAATACCATCTTCCATCTTATCTCCTCTTTTTTCTAAATTCATTGCCCTCATTCTCTCCCCACAGGGCCAAACCCACGGCCAGACGGACGCCTCCACACCTGAACGCAGCCTCAGCTCTCAGCTCTCCACGCGGGCTGGCTGTTTGGACCTGGTAGGGCTGTCGAGCTAAGTGTGTTAAAACTCAGTTTAGGATCTTGCCCTTGTAACGTGCTCCTCCTTGTCCAGTGTTTTCCTACCAGAGTGGATGGATCCTCTGACCATCTCCTCGGCCAGCAGCGCAAGCAGCAGCCTGGGCTGCTCTCCTGGCCCTCTCTCCCCCTCATTCCCACACAGCCGAGCAGGAAATACCTCTCGGGTCCAGTTGCTTCTTTTTATCCCTCTTTTCCTCCCTCCAGCGTGGGCTGGTCGCCTTCCAATGGGCCCCTCTCTGGTCTACTCCTGCCTCCGTCTCACTTATTCCCCATATAATTGCCTTAAATGTCCTTAAAGAATGTACGTTGGATCCTGTCAGTCCCCTGCTGTGTGACCTTCTCTCACTATTAGGATAAACCCCCAAATCCTTGCTGAGCCTGATCCCACCCCGGCCCCATCGAGAGCCTCTTTCCTTCTCACTCTTTGCTCTTCAGACACTCGGCTCCTTCCCACTCCTCGGCCTTTACACATATTGTTTCCTCTGCCAGGAACGAACATTTCTCCTTTACCTACTTTAGTTCCCCTTCACACCTCAGGGCTAGTAGGGGAGTTTTAAAATAATTCCATGAGTTGGTTGACCTTCCTCCCTCGATAATGGAGCCTAAGTCACCTCCCCTTGAGTGCGGGCTGGACTTAGCGACTCACTTCTCATAAATAGAAGGTGGCGGGAGTGACAATGTGTACCTTCTGAAACTAGATCATAAAAGAAAGGCATTGCAGCTTCCTCTTTGTTTTCTCTCTTGGATCCACTTGCTCTGGGGGAAGCCAGCGGCCATGTCGTGAGGACACTCAAGCAGCCCTCTGCAGAGGTCCACGTGGTGAGCAACCGAGGCCTCCTGCCAACGGCCATATCAGTGAGTTTGGAAGTGGATCCTCCAGCCCCAGTGGAGCCTTCAGATGATGCAACCCCGGCCAACGTCTTGACTATGACCTCATGAGAGACCCTGAGCCAGAACCAGAACCACCCAGCTAAGTCAGCAACAACTTCCTGACCCACAGAAACTGAGATAGTAAGTGTTTATTTTTTAAACCACTAAGTTTTGTGGTAATTTGTTACACAGAAATAGACAACTAATATAGTCATTTCCTACATTATTTTTTCTCATAGCATTTATGACATTTATAGTTAAGTAATTAACTGTGGAGTCCACTGTTTAGAGATGTCTGTTGCAGTCCCTGCTGTGGCCTCAGGGCCTCGACCTGGGTAAATGCTTACAAAATTGAGGTCATGACGTGCACCCAACTGGTAGTGAGTTGAGTCTGCGCTGGGAAGCAGTGGTGTGCCAAGCAAAACAGGCACCTGAAGCCCACCATTTTTAATAATCTTTCCACTCTAGGACAAAATTATTTCCTATAACAACCATGCACATTGTTTCAATTCAGTAAAATATCTCTTGTGTGCACTAAAATTTGCACATCAAACAAAAATATGACACTTCTCAGTTCTCCTTCTGTTTTGCTGTTTTAAATGTTAAACAAATGAAAACTCCAAGTGGTCACAATGAAAGGCAGAATTAAAGTAACTCGAATTTCTTTTCTTTGTCTTCATAATAACTGCGCTATTACTTATTTTGAATCTACTGCTTAAACCCAGTAGATATGTTGGCCGGGCATGGTGGCTCATATGTGTAATCCTAGTACTCTGGGAGGCTGAGGCAGGAGGATTGCTTGAGCTCAGGAGTTCAAGACCAGCCTGAGCAAGAGTGAGAACCCGTCTCCACTAAAAAACAGAAAGAAATTTGGCCAGGCAACTAAAAATGCAAAAAAAAAAAAAAAATTAGCCGAGTGTAGTGGTGCACACCTGTAGTCCTAGCTACTCGGGAGGCTGAGGCAGGAGGATCGCTTGAGCCCAGGAGTTTGAGGTTACTGTGAGCTAGACTGAAGCCACGGCACTCTACCAGGCAACAGAGCAAGACTCTGTCTCAAACAAACAAACAAACAAACAGACAAACAAACAAAAAAATCCACAGTAGATATGTAATATGTTACACCATAGACATTGGAGACCTGAGCTGCACCCTGTGTGAGCCCATCTATTCAGCACCTTGCCAACCTTCCTCTTAACGTGAACACGTGCGGCTGAGTCCCTGCATGTTAGGGGTCAACTGTGTAACTGGGACTCTCCAAATTAACCTCCATGTCAAATACCATGTTTATGTGGAGGATAAGTCATTCGACGTGCTAATCTGAAGCTGTATTATTAAAATCAACAGTAACTGCAGCAGTTGTCTAGAAATTAGACCAGCAAAAAGCTTTGGGGGGTGGGGAGGTGTATGTTACCACTGGCATTGTGTAGAACTGAGCATATGGTGAGAATGAAAAGCAGATCAACTTTGAGTTGGTTTTATTATTGTTTTAAAATTGTCTACAAACGATGTACCCCTTCTGGTGGCCCCCTGAGGTGGGCAGCTCCCATTCCTGGTCCTGGGGAACCAGGGAAAGATTCACCGGGTTGTGATCTATGAGCACGGAACAGGGCTGGCGCCAGTGTTCTAGTGATTCTGTGGCATCCTTGTGGATGTGCTCTTTGAGGGTCTTTGCTGTCCCCAAGGACAGCGCTTTGGGAGGCAGTGCCCTGGGATGACTCTGGGTCCCCTGTGACGGCCCAGATGTGGGTGTTGGTCCATCCCTGCATCCAGCTGCTGCCTTTTATGCAGCTTGTGCGTCACACTGCTGGAGCTCAGGCGCCAAACGGCAAAGCCCTCCTGGAGCAGAGCACAGGCTTACAAAAGACACTTTGGATGTTGTCAGGTTATAGCTCTGTTTCCTACGTAGAAGCTTTAAAACGCATTTAAATATTTCAAATAGTCTCTAAATTTTTTAGAATTCATAAATTTGAAATAGTAACAAGATCATAAAAGAAAGAGCCCGCTCCCAACCAATAGGAAACAGAGCTGACGTATTTATATGTTTATCATTTATTTCTATTTCCCCACTCGATAGTCCCTGGAGATTTGATTTCTCGTTTCCTGGAGAACCCAAAGACAGAAAGCAGAACTCGGTGTTAAATAATCTTTACTCTGCACCTGTTCAAACTACCTGCAAGACACTAGTCATTTGTCCTTATGCACAAACATCAATCCAGGGAACATGAAATTTTAACTATCAATAAATATTCCGACATTCGCACACATGGACATCTAATTCCAACATCAACATGCAGATAGGCACGAATAGATATTTGGATTTATGACAAAAGGGGTGTCATCTGGAAACCCCTCCCAGGAAGGTCTAGCAGGTTGGGTGTGAGGTATTTGGGATGTTGCCTGCTTCCCTTTGCCCATTTCTACCAAGTTGGTCCTGTAATCCTATTTAATTAATAATAAACATTGCAGGATTTTTTTTCCCCATTTGAATTATGTTTGAAATGAGATGGCTGGATGCTTCTTATAAGAATGCTTTGAAAAATAAGCCATGTCAGAAATGAGTGATTTCTTATCACTCAGAATGCTGGCAGGGGAAATCTCAGAAGAGGAGAGAATTGATGTTGCTTCCTGCCGGCATTTCTACTCCAAAGCCGGTTCAATTTGCTTTCTTTCCGGGCCCATGCATGGGACAGGTTCTGCATGAGCCGTCCTCTCTCCTGTTTGGTGCCTTGTTCTTCCTTCCTCCCAGAATCTGCCCAGGCCTTTGGAGGCTACCCCCACCCCTGTACCCCCATGGCATAGGGTGGAAAGAGAGCCCAGGCCCTTGGGACACTCTCCGCTGTGCATGCCGGCCATTAGCCAAGGTCACAGGTCAGGAGAATGAAGCTGCTGAAGCCTGGAAGATTTCAAATGAGCTGCATCACACGGTGAAACATCTGCAGTTTGGCAGCTTCCAGGCCAAAGTTCTTGCGTAGATTCTACCCAAATCACAGGGTAGCCCTGCTCTCAGTAATTTGCTGTGTTAGAAATATAAGCAATTATTTACTGGGCACTTACTATGTATCATGCAGCGTTCTAAGTCCTTTGCATGCCCAACACCACTCTGGCTTCACGACAGGCAATAATAATAGCATCCCCGCTTTACAGAGGAGAAAACAAAGCACACACACAGCAAATTGGGAAAAAAACCCACACAGCCGATTCCGGGAGCCAGACTCTGAACGATCTAGCTCACTGTACTATTTGCTATTATTAACGACAGCCTTTTCTGAGCTCTCCACGCAAAGCCGTGTGCTAAGCCTGCCACGGGACTGCTTCCCTCACTCCCTGTGGGATCTGCAGAGCGGAGATTGTCCTCGTTTGACAGTGGAGGAAACCGAGGCTCAGAAAGTGAGGTCAGTTGTCTAAAGAACGCCTCAGAGCCAACGTGTATTTCCAAGTCCTTAGCTCACTTTCCAATCACTTACTTGTGTTACTCTGCTTGGTGGCAGTGACGGGGTGATGGGGACTGCGGGCCTGGTGCTGAGCTCCGCGGGGTTCACCTTCAGGACTGTGACGACTCCAGCTTCAGGTTTTTACGTCTGGGTTCTGTTCTGGTTTTCTTCCCTGCATTTCAGTAGCCCCAACAGAGAGGTCCACAGAGTGACAGTATGAAAACCGTCATGCAGTCCCCTTCCCCAGTCCTCGCTCAGCAGACTATTTGCAATAAGGAAGAAAAGCTGGAAGCTGGGAAGTATTTAACGTCAGAGAGGATGTGGCGGGAAAGGGCCTCTCGTGCTCAGTTGACGGGAACGCAAATCTATCCAGCCTTGGAGAGCAGGGTGGCAGTGTCCAGAGAGGTTGGAAACGTGCTTATCCATGGCCCAGGAATGCCACGTGCACCGGGAGACACGCACGGGATGCTCATTGTTTGTAAAAGGGAAACCATGGAAGATGCTTCAGTGCCCATCAACAGGGTGGTGTATTCATACACTAGATTTCTGTAAGCAATTGAAGTGAATAAACTACACGTACATAGATCAACATGGGTAATTATCAAAAACATAATGTCAAGCGACAAAAAGCAAGTTCTAGGAAACTTAAGCAGTTCGAACAACGATCTTATAGATTGTTCATAGGTACAGCCACAGCAGGGTGAGGGCATATCCCACATTCAAGAGAGAGGAGGAGGCAGGGTATGGCCCTGTGAGCGGGGCTGAAAGGGACTTTGGTTGATCTGTAATGCTTTGTTCATTTTCCATTTCAAACAACCCAGAAGACAAAAGATGTTGGCATTTGTCAGTTTGGGGTGGTAGGAACCTGGGAATTTGTCTGGTTATTCTCTGCACGTTTCTGTGTTTTAAACATCTCTAAAAAACAAATTCCAGTGTGAAACTACACCCTGAATTTACATGGTCTTCTTCAATGAGTCTGTTTTGTAGCAGGTCTGGCGGCAGAAGGGGACCGAAGGGATCTCCTCAGACGAGTGAATTTCTTGCCAACGTGCTTTGCCCGGCAGCGTGGGCACGGGAAGAAAGCAAAGATCTGGCCATGGTAACAGTTGCATCCAGGGGGCCTCAAAAAAAAATCTGGCCACGGGAGGCAATATTGATTACCGTGAACACAGAGGCACGCACGGGGCCGAGGGGCAAAAAGGGAGTCAGTCCATAAATGCATTTCTTCTGCTCCTGACCTCAGATAATGTGTGCTGATTAAGGGGCTTGTCACTTATTTTTAAAACCGGTGTTAAATATTAATTATGAGTCATACGGCTTGACCCCAAGAGGGGTCACCCCTCCCCTGCCTTGGGGTTCTCCTGGGGCTCTCCTGGGGAACCAGGCAGATTTAGATTGGAAATCACCATGAGGCTCGCTCTCTCCCCCAGCGTGACTGTGGACAGGACAATTATGGAAACAGAATTCATTGTTCGAACAGGCTGAGCTCATAATATTAGTGTAGATTTAAAAAAAAAAAACATTTCTTGGCCAGGAATTAAAAATAGCTCATTCTCTCCCCGCGCCCCCCACCTCTCTCTTTCCTTCTCCCGCCAGATTTAGAACCCGAGGGAACTTGATAGGTTCCCTCCTAGTTAGTATTCCTACAGCAACGCATTTGCAACATGCCTGAGAATCATTTTATTTTAAATGCCAATTCTTTACGACATTCTTGCAAGGGAGTTCCGAGTTATTAGCTTGGTTTTAAATGCAAGGAGAGGGGAGCAGAGAGGCACAGGACCCACCCGAGGAGTCTCGGGGACTGATTTGGAGATTCCACCCAAACCCAGGTCCTTGCCCCGAAACCTGGGCTTTCAAGGAGAGAGGAATTGCAGCCCCTTCATCTCAACCCTTTTCATTCATCCCCAACGGGTTCTCTGCCACCTTAGAATTTTACCAATTTCAATAATGGCCCATTTTTATACACGTGAAAACAGAGGCCCACAGAGCGTGCCCAAGGAGCTTAACTTGGGCGTCCCAAAGTTGCGTCTGGGATTCTTGCCACTTCGCCTCCTCCGCACTGCGCCGAATAGCCTCTACCCCCTCCCCAAATTCATTCCGCCAGGAACCTCAGGATGTGACCTTAGTTGGAAATAGGGTCTTCGCAGATGTAACCAGCTAAGACGAGGTCATCCGGGTCCCAACGTCACATCCCAGGGCTGCCATTTGCCCAATGTTCCTATCTTTCTCTTGGTTTTATTGTACTTTTGAGAAGCTGTTTTCCACAACCTGTTCTTCTCAAACTTGAATGTGCAAATGGGCCACCTGCATATCTTGTTCCATTGCAGTTTCTGATGCCACAGGTCCCAGGGTGGCCTGGGATTCTGCATCTCTAACATGCTCTAAGAAGCTCCCAGGTGGCTGGTCTGGGGACCACACTTTGAGTAGCCCGGCTCTCCCCATCGGCTGGCTCTGGCTCCTCAGTGACTTCCTGGCCTCCTGGCTCACCTCTACCAAACCAACAGGTTGCTATCACCACCTCATGGCCTCGGAGCAAAGTGCACATTGACAGCACGTGATGAAGGAAGCAGAACCTCTGGGTGCAGTGACGTTAAGCTCTTTTCTTGTTATGGCTTTTTATTTCCTCTCTACGTGTGGGAGCTTGGGGATTTCATTAGCGGTGTAGAGGACTGCTGAAAGAATTCCTTGGTGGCCCCTCAGACTTTTCAATAAACAAACATTTTGAATGTAATAATGTTAATAATATTACCACCATAAAGAATGGTATTATAGTTTGAGATCGTACAAGCTGCCCCAAACCTTGACGATCACGCTGCCTTTGTCTGGAACTATTGTTTCATGAATCCAGCAGTATTTTTATTCCAAAGCAGTGCTTGTCCTCTGAGTGATCTGTGCTATTTGCTTTATTCCTACAAGATCTTTACCTACGTCCCTTCTATTTTGCTGACGTCATCCTTTTGCACGCGGCACGGCTACTGGAGTACGGGGGAAATCTTCATGCGTGAGGGCTGGGGAAGCTATGATAAAACTCAGAAATTATAAGAGGAAATAATTATTACAACAGAGAAGAAATATCACACTAGTCCACACTAATGCACTTAACTGTCAAACAAAGAGATCTTTAAGATGATGGAGCATCCCCCACACAACAGAAAGATGAGAAGGAAAAATGTGGCTGCAATTTGTTCTGAGTAATCTCGCTCACAGAAGGCAGGGACGTCGCTCTGCTCCGTGGCCAATGACTGAGAAAGTCCTTGCAGACCGAGAAAGAAGGATGCGGGCTACGGACACCAGCTTGAGGTCAGGCGGCACCGCGTCGCCAGCGTTTGGGTTCCACGAAGGGAGTCCCTGTTCACACCCGCTGTGACAGAGAGATTCCGGGCACGATTGAGAGAGGGTGTAGAGGAGATCCTCGCTCCAGAAGGGGCCGAAAATTTAATACTTGCAAGGTCAAAAGTAAGAACTGGTGGCCTGATGAGAGCTTGTTAAAAAAAATCAATAAATAAGAAATAGTATGAGAAGGAAGACGACGATAAGCCCTGTGGAGTGATGTCACTGGGTCCTGGCTACACCCTGCGGGGTAGTTTGTATTGTGTTCAGAGCTGGGGAAACAGGCGGATCACATGTCTTCACGAGGCCACTCCACTCAGGTCGCAGACGCTTAGCGCTCCTGTGTGCGTTGCACCATCCCACCCTGGCTTGGATAAATGGGTCCACGTTCTGAGCAGTGAAGGTAAAACTGAGCATCTCCTTAAAGACTTTGTCACGTACAGTTATCGTTGGGTTTTCCTTGATGCCATGTGTGGGCCGGTACCCTGATGCTCCAAACGTGTTTCAGGGAGGAGGGAAGGGAGAGAGACCCGGAGAGGCAGGGGGAGTTGGTTGGCGAGGCTGGCTTGTGTCGATGAGAATCCATCCACTACGGGTGCTTCTAGACTCCCCTTGACTGAAGGCAAGATGCCTTGTTCTCACATGAAGCATCCACTCCCAAACCCAGTGCTGTCCCGGGTCTCACTGCCTCTGTGCCCAGCCAGCGTCCACGTCAGAACCAGGAGCTGCTGGCCCATGGCTCACCCAGTACACACACATTTCAGCCACCCAGTCCTCGCCACAAGCCTGATGTCTGTGCTTTATCCCCAGTTGTAACATCTGCAAACAGCATATGCTCCCTGAGCGGGACATGATCGCCCACTCTGCCCTCAGTGACTGAGCAGGTCCACCTGAAACTGGCGCCAGCCCTGCTGAACCCCAGTGCAGTGTCCTTGGCCCAACCCCACCCTGCCCACTCCTTCCTGGGAAGCCCCGATAAAGGCTCCTGCCCACCCAGTTCCCCTTCTCTGCCTCCTGACCGACCCTGGGGCTTCTCTGTCCATGTAGTCCTGCACGGGCTCCCTCCTTGTTCCAGGGATCGGTGAGTATAAACTTCCTCCTCCTTCATGACAGCCATCTCCATGTCTGCGCATCGTATTGTCCCAGATTAAAACAAACCCCAGGTACTGTTACAACATCAGCCTGTTCTCCAGGCACAGTGTTGGCCGGTGGGAGCAGCTGGAGAGGGCCACTGTCCTTCCCGGAGCTCTCTCTGCGGTGGCAGAACAGACGTGGAAAGAGCGAGTGGAGTGCAGTGTGGGGCGTCCTGCCCGGGGAGGGGCGCGTCAGGGGCCCTGGGAGCCCAGAGAAGGCACAGCCACCCGACTGCAGGCCGGAGAGAGCTTGGAGGGCTTCCCCGAGGAGGAATGCTGGAAGTGCATCGCAAGGGATGGACAGACGGCTGTCAGGGGCACCCACAAAGGAAGGGTGAGATGCAAAAGGAGACATCAAGGCTGGGAGACCGAGGCCCGTTCAGGGACTGGCAGGTGACAAGGACAGCGGCTGTTCGGATCAGCTCGTGTCTGGGCCTTGCACCTCCCCGTGGGAGCTGCTAGGACTCCTGGACCCTTCCCTCTACCCGGAGAGCCAGTGACCCACACGGATCAGTTGTCAGGTGTAGGCTGCCCCTGGAAGGGGCAAGGCGGTGGGCGCCAGTGTCTCCCCAGAAGCAGCCGCTCCTGAGGGCTCTGTGATGAAGGCTGGGTGCCCACGGCTCTGCCAGCAGCTGCAGTGGCGAGTCCCTTGCAGAGCGACATCTGGGAGGCACGTGGTGGCCATCACATCTCCCACTCAGCTCTCTCATCAGTAAAATGCCATTATTAAAATGGCCCCTTCATTGTTTCATTTTGCTAAGCCTTACTTGCATTCCTTGTGTATCTTTAACGTATCATTTCCCTATTTGCTGATGTTACAGGGTACATTAATTACAGTAAAGAAGGAAAACATTACTGTGGAGTGTGTACACACATACCCTCTACTGAGTTCATTCTCTGTTAAATAATTAGGTTATTGGCATTTAAAATGCTCAATTTTATGCAAAAATACTTGGTGGATTGTTATATGTGTGTTGGGGAGAGTTTTAATAATTTTCAGAAATTGCCAGGGTGTTTCGAATGGGCTGAGAATGCAGTATGATATTTTCCCACTTAAAAGGATGGCGTAGGCTGGGCGTGGTGGCTCACGCCTGTAATCCTAGCACTCTGGGAGGCCGAGACAGGAGGATCGCTCAAGGTCAGGAGTTCAAGACCAGCCTGAGCAAGAGTGAGACCCCCATCTCTACTAAAAATAGAAGGAAATTAGTTGGACAACTAAAAATGTATAGAAAAAATTAGCTGGGCATGGTGGTGCATGCCTGTAGTCCCAGCTACTCGGGAGGCTGAGGCAGAAGGATCGCTTGAGCCCAGGAGTCTGAGGTTGTTGTGAGCTAAGCTGATGCCATGGCACTCTAGCCCAGGCAACAGAGCAAGATCTGTCTCAAAAAAAAATGATGGCGTATAGTCTCTTGTTATCCAAAGTGTGGCTCTATGACACGTTTCAAAGAGTGGGTTAGGTTGGTTTTTTACTCAGATGTATGGCATGTAGAGATTTAATTCATTCTTTTAAATTGCTGTATAGTATTCCGTAATATGGATACACCAAAATGTATCCAGCTACTCCACTGGTGAAAATTTAGTTTTGTTTGCATTTCAAATAATACTATAATATCCCCAAACTGTTGCCATATTTCCTCCACTACAAACAGTGCTGTAAGAACCATTCTGTTTTTTCTATCCCAGATAGTGCTACAACACACATCCTTGCTCCTGTCTTTCATGCATTGTTGACTTTATTTGTGTAGGATAGATTCCCCAAAGTGGGGTTTCTTGCTCAAAGGGCATGCATTTTAAATTTTAATAGACATTGTAAGGTTAATTTGTGTAAAGGTCGAAGCAATTCACACTCATGAACAAGGTATGCGAGTACCCGTTTCTGTATTCTTGCCAGCACTGGAAGTTATTGCTCTTTTAATCATTTGCTAATCTAATCCATGAAAAAATAGCATCTCATGATTAATTTAATTTGCGTTGCCTTGGCTGCTTGTGAGTTTGCGCGCCTCTCCCTGACCCGGGTAGGCAGTTTTGCTTTCTTCTTCTGTGAATTGTCTGTTTGTATCTTTTTGGACTCCTTTTCTCCAAAGTCTTGATTTCCTTATCCATAAAATGGGGAAAGGATAGTATGTATCTCATGAGAGTTGTGAGGATTTAATGAGTCAATGCACATAAAGAGCTTTGAGAAACAGAGAAAATGTTATTATTATCATTACACGCTGGGTACCAAACACAGGGTGGCTGTTTTCATCTTTGTTTTTTTTGTACTCTCCATGCAGAGGGTTATGCTTAGGAAGGGAAAAGACCAAGTTAAGATGAGAGAAGGATCATGTCCTGGGCTAGATGAAGGCAGGAGCCAGCCGCAGAGGGACCTAGACTAGCCAGTGGAGACTGTCAGGAGCTAAGCCTGGGGGACTGGAAGCGGGGGTGACATTGGTGGGGTGGGGTGCTTTTTGGGATCAGGAAAAATGGGTCTGATCCTGAGAGTAACCATGGGAATAGCATGGATGGAGCATCTCCCATATTCCAAAGGACTTTGCCTCAACAGCATCCCAGTGAGAAGGGACCAATCATTTATCTCTATCTTCAGGCCCAGAGAGGCTGAGCAATTTGCCCAAGGCCACACAGCATGTGAATGGCAGGACAGAAATATGAACCCAAGACTGACCCTCCAGCTCCCCCACATCCCACTATCCTAAGTTATTGAAATGACTGGTTTCCCAGTGACCCTGCCCTGGGGTTGAGGGACCTCTGACCACGTAAATCGGGCCATGAAGCCCAACCATTGCTGTTTCTAGATTTCTTTGCTAGAATTTTAGGAAGAAATTTGAAAGCTCCTGAAGTCATTGGCAGCCTTGTTCGTTTCTATATCGAGCAGGAGATGCATTTGTTACCACACTAATTAGAGCAGGAATTAACTGAAATGCTGAGTTTTAGCAGAGAGCGATTCAGCTGCAGGTGTCCGTAATTAGCGAAAAATGAGTCATTTGATGTTTGTAGACACACAGGCTTCTCAACTTTTATTCAAAAATAAACTTCGTGGGCATATTGTTCTGAATTGCTCCTGCTAATGCATGTGTCTGTCTTAATGTTGTAATTCAGTATAAATATTTTAAATAAATCAGTAACGCTGGTTTTCAGTGGCAGCACACAAATGAAATTTTCTGTACAAAAATAAAATAAGAATAAAATATTTTTAGTGAGATCGGCAGAAACATGAAAAACAGACATACAGAAATTACTGTTTCCTAGCTCTTTCTTTCTTTCTTTTTTTCTCTCCCTCTTTCTTTTGGTTTCTTGGGGCATAAATAATTCACCTCCAATATCTTGTCCCGAGTAGGGACTGAGCAAATAAACAGAATGCCGATGGATACCTGCAGGCTTTGGTGACGGCATTAGAAGTCCCTCCTAAACTAGACATTCACTTGCTAGTTCCGGATTTCACTGCTTCCAGCAGTCTAAGTCCTGAGGCCGAAGGAGTGAAACAGGAAAACTTACATAGAGATAGAGGTAGCTGTGCCTTAAAAAGCAAAATCTATTCCTTTATCAAACCAATAAGTTGGCCAATTATGGGATACGAGAGCATCTATGAGTATAGCACGCAGGAACAGAGGCCTGGAAATTAGTTTTCCTCTTGAACAGCAGTTGCGTGCATGTATTCGTGCATGTGATGTGTGTGTGTATGAAGTGTGCATGTGTGCGTTTGTGTGTGGGTACATTCTGAGGCTTAGAATCAGTGCCTGCATCAACCATGGCCAAGGCACATTCCCATCATGGGAAGCTGAACACCAGTGTCTCACCCTTGACCGGGAGAGGTCCCTGGCCCTTCCTGCCACCTGGCTAAGTTCTAGAGCGCTGTGCTAGTCTCTCTGGGCATCATGAATCCAGACGTGAGCAGATCTTTGATTGACCATGGTGAGATGCTGGAGTAGACTCTCCTCAGCCTGTGGCAAGGTGAGGGGACCCTGTCTGTCCCCAGCGAGCCTGATGGCTCTTGCATTCAGAAGCTGGCTGTTCAAGGGTGTAGGGGGAGGTGGTCCAGCAGATTCCCTTCAACAGTTTGGCATTCTTAAGAATAACTAGCACATTGGATCAAAACAATTCAAAGAGGCTTAAGTCCATGAGTTCATGATATTTAAAAAGGAATATCACTGATTACCTTTGGAGTATACTAGGGTATTCACTCATTATTTTGAAAATTGGTCAATAAAGGGGAAAATATTTAAACATTTATCCCACCTTTCCTATAGCAACAATACCTCAGGCCAGGTGACTGAATGGTTCATGAAGGGAAGGTCCTCGTTGTGGAAATGTTCCAGCTAATTAATGACAAGAATATAGAATTCAAACATTTGCATTTTTCACCCCCTAATGAACAAATAATGGATCTAAGCAATGACCATTAAAGGCTACAAACTCCCTCCAAAAAGACACAAACCAAGCACTCTGTACCCCAATGGAAGGATGTGACACCACATAATGAAATATTCTTGCCAAACACCCAAACCTGAATCTAATCCAGACTCTCACTTCAACCACCAATTTATAGGAAGTACAGAGGACAGAGGAACATGTTAACTGACATCACAAAGATGTCATCATCAAAATTAAATTATCCTGGATAGAGCCTGAGTCCATTCTTCGAAGTTAGGCATCACAAGAATGGAAGAATAAGCACCACATGCACTCACCATCAAATTGGCACTAACTGATCAATACTGAGGTGCTCACATGGTAATACTATTCATTGGGGGTTGGGGGTGGGGTGGGTAAACTCACAACTAATGGATGGGGTGAGCTTTGTATGGGGGAAGGGCACACCTCTAAGCCTGGCTTGCATGAGGCAAAGTCATAATGTGCAACCAAAATGTTTGTACTCCTATAATACCCCAAAACAAAAAGAAAAAAATCCAGACTGGCAAACTCTATAGGACACATGACCCAATTTCTTCAGTAAATAAATTGCAAGGAAGAGAGGGAGGGGGTATAGATCAAAGGACACATAGAGACAAGGTCAAAAAATCGCAACGTCTGTTAAAGAGATAACAGAAAAAATATCTATGAGACAATTAGGGAACTTTGAATGGCGACTGGATACTTGAAGACATTAAGGAATTATTGTGAATATCTTTAGCCATGATAATAGCATCGTGCCTATGTTTTTGAAAGATGCATACTGAACTATTTACAGATTAAACGATGGAATGCCTGGGATTTGTTTCGAACGAATGCAGGGCTCCCCTGGAGTGGGTAGAGGAACAAAGGAAGAGGGACTGGCCCTGAGTTGAAAATTGCTGAAGCTGGGTGAGGGTCCCTTGGGGGCTCAGTACCTTGCTGTCTTTGCCTTTGTGGGTGTTTCAAATTTTCCTTCATGAACAGTCTCTCTGGAAGGAGGTCATTGTCACCTCCCAGGGCTCCCACAGGAGGCAGTGTAGCACAGTGGTCAAAAGATGGTTTTGGCTTCAGACACAGATGCGGGAATACGCATCTGTAGAATGTTTGATACCAGCACCGTCTCACAGGGCTGCTGGGAAGGTTCCATGCGCTAATGTTGGTCTGGGCTTGGCGTGGGGATCAATACATTTGCTATTACTATTTCTGGGCTCTTTCTTTCCAAAGGGTCCTGTGAACTTGATCCATTAGAGCTCACTGAAGGCGGAGATAGGAAGTGCAAAGCAGACCTGATCAAAGGGGCTCAGACACCAGCCCCCAGCTTTCCAGCACCCAGTCCTGTCTCTGGGATCCCAGCAAAGGGGGACATGTCAACGGGGTGGTAGCGGGACCTTCTTTCAGTAGCTAGAACAGACAATGGGGGGCTGGTATAGACTGAGAACAGAGAGAAAGCTGCTACGGTGGGACAGGAGGGGTAATCACCTTTTTAATAAAAGAACTACATTTCATTTCCAGAAATACACACAAGGCAGATGTGTTCAATTCATCCCAATAGCCAGAGGTAGGGAGAGGTGAGGTTTCTGCAGTTTGGGGTCATTCTAGGCCTCTCTGAGTGATACTGAGTAGTTAGAAAGTTAGCATCTTACGGAGCTGGGATCAGCACAGTTTCCGTAACAGATCAGATAGTGAATATTTTAGGCTTCGTGGCCATATGGTCTCTCAGAGCTGAGCCTGCGGCATGAAGGCAGCCAAAGACAACACATAAAGGCACGGGTGTGGCTGTGTTCCAACAAAACTTTATTTACAAAACCAAGCTGCCGACTACGTTTGGCCCAAGGGCTGTAGTTGGATCAGTGCTGCTCTGTTGTTCTGTTGTAGTCCGGCAGAACTTTCTGTGATGACGGAAGTATGCTTTCTGTGCCGTCCAATGGGAACCGTTAGCCACATACGGTTACTAAGCACATTAAATGGGGCTGGTTGGACCGAGGAACTAATTTTTAATTTTTATTGAATTCGAATTAGTTTCAATTTTTTAAAAAAGTCACATGTAGCTAGTTACTCCCACGTGGTCAGCCCAGCCCTGCCATGAAAGGAAGAGGAGACACAGCACAAAGAAAGTGATTTGCTTGAGATCTGGCTCCAACCTTTGGGTCCCTGCCTTACCCCTCTGTGGTGTGAAGCAGCCCGAGCCCATGACCCACCTGAGCAATGAGGCAAAGACCTTGGCTCTGAGTCTCACCACCTGCCAAGGCTGGGGGACCTCAGGAAGGTCATTGACCTTGTTGTTCTGTTTCTCCATTTGTGCAGTGGGGACCACACCCCAACCTCAGCCCTTTGCTCATTTACCTGTGAGGGCTGCCCAGAGGCTCACACAGACAATGTAAGCAAAGGCCCTTTGAATACTTCAAAGCACCCCAGGAGGGGCAGGATGTTCTGCATTAATTTATCTAACCCGAGGTAGGAATGTGAAACCTTGGCTATGAAAGACGGGAGGGGAGCCACGTGATTCATCACTCGCTGAAACTCTCCCAGGTTAAATCTCTCTTTCAGTGAATTTCCTGGGGAGAATTCAGGGCTGTGTTCCAGCTAACAAATTCATCCCTTTGCTTTGACTCTGAACCAAATTCTGGGATGGCATCAAAGCCAGCCTCCCAGGAGTCGCCTGGGAACCGTCTGGGCCCCGTGCCCTCCAAGCCCTCCCCACTGCGTGCTGCAGAGGGTCCTGCCCCCCTCCTCCGCAGACCACACCGTGCCCCTGGCCCCGCCCCACTGCCCTCCCTGCAGCTGGTCCCACTCATGAAATCAGTGCCCACTCGGTCCTGCTGGGGGGAGGGAACTCCCAGGCCCATTCTTGTTTCCAGAAGAGGATGAGGGGAAGGTGGGAAGGGGCAAAGCCTCACATCTTGAATTGGTTCCCCTGTGGGGAGAAGAGTGTTGGGGAGAAGAGGAGATGAACTGGGAGAAGCAAACATGTCCCTAAAGGGCACATTAAAACTCTCAGCAAGACCCTTGGGCTGAGGTTCCTCCTTAGTCAATGGCCAGATCCAGGCCAGGGAAGTATTTCAAAGACTCAAGACCCCGAGAGCGCAAGACCCCCCGCTCTTTGAAGAGATCTCCGTAATCCACTCAGACCAGCATCTGTCGCCCAAGCCTCAGAAACCGGCTTTCCTCACACTCAGGGGAGCCTGCCAGATAACACATTCCAGCCCCGAGCCTGTTCCAGAAGGAAGGGTTAAACTCCCAAGGTAGTCATCGGAAATCAAAGACCTGCACACGCTCATTATCTCCTAACAAACGGATCAGGCTAATAGCTGTCGCTGCTGCTTTGAACCACATGTGGTTGTGTTTTGCGAACGCTGACAAAGGTGTGTTCGCTTCCCCGTGTCTGCAACTTGACGTTATGCTAGAGGTTCAGCACCCGAAGTTTCCTCGGTGTTTTGAGTCCTCTTTCCTGCATACTGGCTGAAAGGATTTTTAATAATTACTGTGTTTAATGGGAAATCCTTCCCACTCTCTAATCCCCTCCAGCAGAAAAGCTGGTCCGTCTGCCGGGGGCCGCCTGCCTGTCTGCCCGGCAGCTGTGGCTGTTTATGCACAACAGGAATGGACGTGGAGCCGCTGCACAGATCTGTGCTTGGCCGGAGTTGGCAGGGGTGCGGGGGGTGCCCAGCTGTCGGTGACCACCCCTCTGCCCCCCTTTCAGCCTCTTCTCCCTGGCTGGCGTCCTGGAGCCAGGATGGGGATGGGGCTGGCAGAGGACTCCCCAGAAGGAAGGGACTGACCAGGAGGCACTGAGAAGTCCTGTCAGGCCTCTCCCTTCTTGTCAAGTCTTGAGCTAGGCCAGGGTCCCCAGGTGGGTGCTCCCAGGGCTCAGGACACAAGGGAAGGTCTGAGGAAGCCCATCTGATACCAACATCCTCAGGCCATGGCTGGGCAGAGTGTCACTTTGGCCCTACACAAGGACAAAGTGGCCTTGGGGCCAGGTGCGAGCAAGGCAGCGTGTGAGCCTGGAGGGAGGGGGTGGCCTCCCCAGAAAGAGCCCCCTGTAAACCTTGCCCATGGAGATGTATTTGCACATGTAGTAAGCCTGGAAATCCCACAAAACAATGGTGACAGATACGATGGCAGCACGTCCAACCATGAAACAAGCGCCTGAGGCTTGCTTCAGGCTCCTGGGTGTCCAGCTCCTGCCGTGCCTGGTCTGGGTGGCTCTGGGCCTGCCTGATGTTCTGCTGGCCGTCAGCAGACCCTCCTGGGGGGCGGCAGAAGTCCCCCAAGCTTGAGGCCTTGAACATACCTCCCGCATCGCAGCAGGTAGGAGCCCCGTGCTGAAACCCAGCCCCTGTGCTTACCAACTGTGTGATCCGAACAACCTTCCAAATCTCTTATTGCCCTTGTCACGGGTTGAATCATGTCCCCCAACAAGATATGTTGGAGTCCCAACTCCAGTACCTGTGAATGTGACGTTATTTGGAGACAGGGTCTTTACGGAGGTGATAAAGATGAGGTCATTGGGGTGGGCCCTAGTCCAACATGACTTATGAAAATAATCCTTATGAAAAGGAAGAATTTGGACAGAGACAGACACACATAGAGGAGAAGATGTGGCCACAAACCAAGGCAAGTCTGGAGCCTCCAGAAGTTGGGAGAAGC
This sequence comes from Avahi laniger, assembly GCA_963575035.1. NCBI lineage: Eukaryota > Metazoa > Chordata > Mammalia > Primates > Indriidae > Avahi > Avahi laniger. The sequence continues at coordinate 47,676 of CAUYSK010055733.1, read as the reverse complement.
AAGGAAGGACTTTCCCTCACAGGTTCAGCGGGAGCTGGCACTTGATGTTGGACTTCTGGCCCTAGACTGTGAGAAAATAGAGATCTATTGTTCTAAGCCACCCAGTTTGCCGTGCTTTGTTACGGCAGCCTTAGGAAACCGAGACAGCCATAGCTTCATCACGGCCAAAGAGATAATACCAACGTCAAGGTTGTTGTGGGATGATGTGAGGTTGTAGAAAACGCTTAGCAAGCTGCAGAGCCCTGGGGACAGGCTCTGCCACTGACAGCAGCTCCTGCTCCCCAGGGGCCCGGGGGCTGTTTCCCTAACCTGCTGAATATTAGCTTGACCTTGGAGTTGTGCTACTTCAATTTTATTTCATGATATTTTATTTTGCTGACTGGGAGTGGGAGAAGGGCAGAGAACTCAAAGACCCTGCATGTAAATGCATGTAAAATTTGAAATGCAATTTAGGATGTTGAGCTAAGAGCCCTGAAACTCAGAGCGCTCTCTCTCTCTCTCTCTCTCTCTCTCTCTCTCTCTCTCTCTCTCTCTCACTCATGGATTGCCATTCTGGGTGGAGCCTGGCTGTGGCTGGCAGCCAAAGATCATAACAGGCACAGGGAAGGACCAGGAAGGTGGGTCTGACTCCTCTCCCCCATCTCTCATCACAGGCAGGGAAGTGGTTGCAGATTCCTTTGTAAATAAACCATCTTGCCCTTCTTCCCTGTCTGTTTTCTGGAGCCTCTTTCCCCCTCCCCCCAGCCTCTAATCCACTTCCCCTTCCTAACAGATCCAACTTGCAAAGATCCCTGGCTCCTATGCACCTCTTGCAGCATACTAATTAAATGTTTCAAATGCTTCTTATCCACGGTTAAGTGAAGATAAAATTTTAATGATTTAATTAGCAAGCTCTAGGAAAAAAAAAATCATAATGAAGAAAAGCATTTGCAGCTGTCCCGGGCTTTAAATGTTTCTATGGAATGCTGCATTTGAGTTGCAGGAGGCTGGGCAAAATGTTCTTTGCCACACTGCCTGGAAGCAGAGACATGCTTGCTCCCCAGAGAGGGAGGGCTGCCTCCAGCCAGGCGGGCTCTCATCTGGGTGGGAGAAGGCACCCTGGAAAGGGGAGGCCCATTAACTTGGAAATCAACTGGAAGCGCCTGATACTGTTTTCCAAAGGATATTCTGGAAATTGGTCCATTTTTCACATGTCCTCATGACTTTTTTCCATTTTCCTTTTGATGTTTGGCTCTCTCATTTCCAACACGGGTAACTGATTTACTTCCAGCCATGTTAATGTTCAGAGTTTACTAAAAGAAAACTCTATGGCTTTGGGGAGGATGAGGTTTGAATGAAAAAATTAACTGCCTTGTTTGAACAGTTAGGAGGCACCCATCCTTCAAAGTGGATTAAAAAAAATGCAAAGAAGCTGACATGGAGAGCCCCATGTAGAAGGATCCTTCTTCAGGAGGCGCTACCCTGCCCTGCTCACACCAGCTTTCAAAATCAGGGTCCTCTATGCGTCCCTCTCTGTTCATTGCCAATCAGCTTCTCATGCACATCCATAAATTCCCTGAATAGCCTTGAAAGAGGCAGAGTGAGCCTTGTTCATTCAGGAAAAAACACATGTCCCCAAAAGCTAGTGGGCGGTGTCTCCCTGGCCAGCTCTGGCGCAGGGAGCAGTGGTGTGTGTGCCCAGCTGCTTGGAGAATTGGCACCGGAAGCAGAGTCCCTGGTGTTCACTCCTGGAACTGACCAGACATGGGACCAGAAATACTCTCCCCATCCTCCTGCCACCCCAGCTAGAATAACTCTGAGGCACGTGTCCTACAGTGAGTCACTGAGCACCCGGCAGGATTAAGCCGCGGTTGCCCACAGTGGTGGTGACTTGGTAATGCAGCCTGGACTTGCACATCTCAAAGTGACCTCTCCTGCCTCACTTCGTCACTGCCCAATCTATGCCTCCTGGGACCACCTCCCGAATAAATTACCTGCATGTGCATCATCACCTCCAGCCCTGCTCCTAGGAAAATTCAAACTAAGGCAGAATGAATGCATGAGCGTGCACCACTCCCACATACTTGTCCCGCAGCCTCTCCCCAGAAGGAAGCACGCCGCCCGCCAGACTGAACCTATTCATCCAGAGGCTTGCCAGTGTCCTCTTGTATCACGTAGTTTGGTTTCAAAAACCTAAAATTGGGGCGATCGGATTCTCTCCTTTGTCGAAATTCAAACAAAGAAACAAGGACTTGATTTGCCACTTGGTGGTGAGACAGAAAGCGCCAGAGTCGTGGAGAGCAGCTGAGTCGTGTCAGTGGCGGAGCTGCTACCGCGACATCTGGAGGAGCCCTTCTCAGCACCACCTTTGCGAAGCCCAGCCCCAGACAGCTGTCCTGGGGTGCGCTGAAGAGCTACAAATATGCAGGTCTGCGTCACACGCCAGGAGGCTGATGTGTATGGACAACATCAATGGATTACACTGTTTTTGGCTTCCCAATGGGCTCACCCAATGGGGACCCCTAGAAAGAGCCCAGAGGGACAGAAGAGAGCAAAGCCAGGCTGTCAGTCCCCAGCTCCTTCCTTGTGGGATCACCTGGGGCCAGTTGTGTCCCTCCTCTGAAGTTAAGGTCATCTCGAAGTGGCTCTCTCTGTGCAACTCTGTCCACCCTGGGTCTGGTAATCAGATCATCCCTCCCCTGCTTGGATCTGGAGGTTGTGGCCACCTCACTGTCACTAGCCCCAAGACACTGGGTTTTCCTTGCGGTTCCCTAGCAGCCTTCTCATCCTTTCTAAATACAGCCAGCCCTCGCCGTCCGCAGGTCCCAACAACCATGGGTCCCACCAAACGTGGATTGAAAATATTTTTTAAAAGTAATAAAAAATAACAACAATAAACATGACACAAATTAAAAACAATATAATATAACAACTACATATAGCATTTACACTGTATTAGGTATTATAAGTTATCTAGACATGACTTAAAGCGTATGGGAAGATGTGCATAAGATTTTGTGTAAGATGGTTTGGGCACCTGCAGATTTTGGTGTCCATGGGGGTCCTGGAACCAATCCCCCCTGGGTACCAAGGGATGACTGCAGTCTCTTTCTTCAGCCCTTCTTGAATTAACCTGAGTGCCCCGTCTTCCCTGCTGGGTGCTGATGGAGGCATCCCTTTCACTCGAGCTGGCACGTGTGGGTCACTGCTCCTTGCGACCAAATGTATGAGTTTGGGGCTCACCAGACAACAAGGGCATCTGCTGCAGAGAGCCCACACTCCATGACAGCGTGGAGCCTGGGGACCCTGTCCAGGGGTGTTGGATCTTGTGTCTGCCCGACCTCCCCGCACAACCCCACTCCTTTCTTTCAGAGAGAAAGACTTAGGGAGGAGATATTTCTGCCAAAAAGCCTTTTCCTGTCATTAATATGTTAACAAATGCTGTCAAATACCCGTTGCAGTCGACAGAATTTGCCGTTGGCAGAGACTGCACACTGCCAGACAAGGTTGTGTCTATTCCACCAAGCCCGGCTTCCTCTGCCAGGAGATCTTGGCATCAGAGGTCACTGGGGCCTGCTATGCGACCTTCCTACCCTGTCAACAGTGACAAAGTCTCATGTATGAATAATGCCTCCACAGAGCATTTCTGAATGCCGTCCTGAAAAGGAGGCAGCCAAGATTCCTGGGGTGGGGTGGGGGGCGGTAAGCACAAGCCCACGCCTGGAGGCAAGGAAGGGGGAAGAGAAGGGAGGCAGAGCAGGTGTGAATGCTAGGTGCAGGGGCGAGGGGTCGAGGGCAGGATGAAACAGGTGCAGATGCGAGATGTACTGTGGACCGAAGAAAGGCTCGAAGGAGATGGAAACATCGATGCAAGGGAAATGGGTGGTGCTGAGGGGTCTTAGGAAATCAATATTAGAGAAGCATGCAGAGAAGCAGCATTGTAGAAGGTGCCACACACGTGGGATGAGCAACCCATGGGCAGGGGGTGTATTGGCTAGCTACTGCTATAAAATTGCTGCGTAACAAACCAACCCACAACTCAGTGGCTTAAAACGGCAACTATTAAATATTAATATTTATTCTCACAGGTCTGAGGGTTGGCAGAGGGTTGGGTGGCCAAGACTGGGCTTAGCTGTGGTGGCTCCGATCCACACGTCTCTTGTCTTCCCCCTGAACAGGGGCTGGCCAGGCATGTTCTGCTAACAACAGTGGCAGAAGAATAAAAGAATAAATGCGAATATGTGAGTGCTCTAGAAGCGGGGGCTCACACGGGTGCACCATCCCGCCCTCCCCATTCCACTGGGCAAAGCAAGTCACTCGGGTGAACCCAAAGTCAGGGTTGGGGGAAATACACTCTGTCTCTTTCGCAGAAGGACGGCAAAGCCACATGGCCACGGGCGCGGATACAGGCAGGGGTGATGAATCGGGAGGTGGCGCAGTCCCTAACGGTGGGCACGCGGGAGAGAGGTGGGCATGAAAGTAGGAGCTGGCATGAAAAATCCGCACCAGAGTCAGGATTTTTGGCTCCGTCTCTCTGCTCCCTTCTTTCCTTCTTTCTGATTCTTCATTTCTTTATTGGTTCAATTAGTTAGTATTCCTTGAGTTTGCAAATGGTCAAAGGAAGGAATGACTGGGTCACAATGTTTAAATTCTTTTAAAAATCTGAGCAGCAATATTAAATTAATCTGATAGTGAACTTTTCTGAGGATTTGAAAAGTCACCTAATCTTTCTTTTTTTCTTGTCTATGACTTAGAAGGCAAGGGCCTCCAATTTCTAAAAAAGAAAAAGAAAAAAATTTTAAAATCGGTGTTTGTAGAAATTAGGAGGTGGGGGAAATCAATCTAATTTCAAATTTAAAGCTTTAGACTTTTCCAGAGGGGGTTACTAAAGCTTCCTCAGTTTCTCGAACACAGATATTACTCTGAGACTCTCCACCTAAAATATCCTGTCCTCTAAGTTGCATTTTCCAAAAACCCCACGTAGTTCTGATGTTAGCGCCCTGTCTGTCGTGTCTCTCTGACTTTGCCGTTGGATTCCAAGAACCGGAATGGCTCAAGTCAGGTGAACGTCTGATGCTGGACTTCGCAGGTGCAGAGCCCGGCGGTCACAGTGACAAACACTCTCTGCCCAGGCGCACACTCAGTATGACACATCTGCACCAGAATCCTGACGCGTCCCCCCAAATGCAACCCAAGTCACCCCCGTTCTCCACATGGCTCTGTTCAGTATAAGGTCACATTGTCAGAAACAATCCATGAAATGATACTAACAAGAAAAAAATTCCAATATTGGATTTTTTTCTCTTAAAATATTAAAGGAGATAAAATTGTAACCAATAACAGCCCTTTGAAAAAAAAACTAAAAGAAACCAATAAACAAAAACCTTCATTTTTCTTTCCAGCGTGAAAAGGAGTCTCCTGTTTTCTTTTTTCTCACCCTGTCTTCCTTCCTTCCCCAAACTCTCCTGCACACCTGCCGCGCAGGGTTCTTTCTCCCCATCAGCAGGGCGGCCCCCCTTCCTGCACTGCCCCTGCCTGGCTGGGCTGCTCCCGGAAGGCTGCAGGACTGCGTGGTGCCCCATCCCCCTCCTCCTTCGTCCCTCCCCGGGAGGAGTGGTCCTCCTGTGTGTCTGACCCACTTCCTCCTCCCCACCCTGCCCCTGGAAATCCTAACGGGAAACTTCTGGCAAACAGAATTCCCGGCCTTGGTGCCCTCGTCGGGCTCTGATGGTGAGTCCCGATGGTATTCGGATGAACCGTAAACACCCAGCAGTAAATTCTGCTCCGGGATTTTCATCCAGGAGCAAGCAATGTATTCAGGGGATGACACCCTGTTTTCTGAGCGTCATCTGGAAGATTTTCACACGGCTTCCAATCTGTTCACCTCTCGCTTTTCAGCCCCACGCTGCTCCCCGGTGGGAAATTGACTGGGAGAAGTAAGTCAATAAATCAAGAATTGTGCACAACATTTTTGTTTGCTCCATTTAGACTGATATTCACTGGGGAGCCCAGCCCCCCTCTCTGGCCCCTGCCACCACCTCCTCCTGCATGAAGGTGGGTCGTTAAATATCATGAAAATGGGGTGAAATACTTAGGGTCCTCATCATGCGAGAGGATAATTGGATGGAGCAGACGGGGAAATTTCCCAAAGCAAATCTCTGCTCAGTCCATCACACATCTTATCGATCGGACTTAGGGGTTCTCTATGTCTCTGTCGGAGCCCCAAGGAGGGGCTTGTTTTCCTGCTTTTCTACGTCCTCAAGTCACTGTCACCATCCTTCTGCATCAGCAGGCAGGGCGGGACCAGGGAAGGTTCCCGGCAGCCCTGTTCCTTCATTTTCCCTCGTTCTGAAGGCCAAGGACACGGCCAAATCGTGGGGGCTGCCGGCCCACAGGGAACCTCTTTGCCCCCAAGGGAAAGGGGGTAATGGAGCTGCCGAGAGAATCGGAGACATCCTACCTGTCCCTGGGGGTCACTGGTCGCCTCCATTCATCTTGCTGACAGAGCACAACTAGGGGTTCCACGGAGGCCGAGCCTGCAGCCCGGGAATTAGACAATTTCAATTTCGCCCACTGCCGGGCTCTGCTGTAGCGGAGAGGAAGGCTCTGGTTGGAGGAGGGAGGCCAGAGAGAATGTGCTTCCTCTTGCCAAGCAGAGTTCAGGGTCTGCAGGCCTTTTCGTGGTGGGGAGCCTCCTTCCCTAAGCACAGGGGAGATGGATCCTGAAGCCCTGACCCACACCCAGGGGCCGACACAGAGACCCCCCAAGCTGGACCTTGTCTCTGCCACCCCCAGAAAACCTCGCCCAAATGCAAAGACAAAAGCAACGGATGGTTGGCTCTTGAACTTCTAGAGGTACTTTTCAAGCATAATATTGACTGTACGTGATCTTTACTTTGCAGAAACGTTAGAATCTAAGCTCCGATGAAATGTGACATCACTATACCAGCCATCGGGCAGCAGCAAAGTCTCCTCAAGTGGTGCCCTGGTTTGGGAAACGTGGGAGAGTAGCTCACGATCCCCCCACCCTATCGCCCACTCCCCCAGCTCCCTAACCCCTCACCCCCGCCAATGAGCGAGCTCTGGGGGCTTCTGATCAGGGCCGACGACCAACTTCAGTTGTCAGCAACCGCTTGCGAGGCAGCCGGTGGGGTGTGACGGAGCAGCCACTTCCTGGATTTCCACCAGGTATGTGGGGACTCTGCTACCAAGTGTCGGGCGTCTCTCAGAACAGCAAGGATCAAAACATTTGATAATACCTCTGCTGTGGGTTGAATTGTATTGCCTCAACGGTAAGTCGAAGTCCTAATCCCCAGTGAATGCGATCTTATTTAGAAATAGGGTCTTTGCAGATGTAACCAGTTTAAGATAAGGTCGTTCCGGATCAGAGTGGGCCCTAAATCCAATGACTGGTATCCTTACCAGAAGAGGGAAATTTGGACACATGGACCCACCGGGAGAACTCCTTGTGCAGATGGAGGCGGAGACTGGAGAGATGTGTCTACAGTGCCAAGGAACACCAAGGATCGCCAGTAACCCCCAGAAGGCAGGAGAGGGATGTGAAACAGTTTGTCTCGCACAGGCTCGGGAGAAACCAGCTCTGCCAATGCCTGCATTTTGGACTTCTGGCCTCCAGGAAGTGTAAGAGAAGTTTCTGTTGTTTTAAGTCACAAGTTGTGGTAATGACTTTCCACAGCTCTAGCAACTGCTGTAACCTCTGCTTGGGGAATTATGACCCCTACACTGGGGGGTAAATAGACTCTTGGGAGGTGATTCGTGGAGACCCACCCGAATGTCCTGTGCCCTGAGCTCCTGACCCAGCTGTTCCTCTACTAGGACTCTGTCCTGCAGAAGTCCCCACACAGGCACTTAGAAGCATTTGCACAGCATGTTCAGAAATTAGCAAAAGATAGAAACGACCCCAATTGATACCAGTGTGCTTAAATAATGATGGTGTTTTCACTCCATGGAATATTATGCAATCATGAGAAATAATAAGGAAGTTCTTTATGCAGCAAAATGGACCAATATCCAAGACATATTTTTAAGTTAAAAAAAATCGAGGTGCCAGAGTATAGTATGTTAACCATTTTGAAATTTAAAGAATTATATACAATTGATTGTTATTCATGATAGTTATGTCCTATAAGGTCACCATGAACACCAAATTAGCAAATACTGAACCATTGCTCTTCAGGGAAATACAGGGTTGGGTTCCTGCAATCCCCTGGTCACAACGTTTTTTCCAACCTATCAATATATAACCTTGTTTTATGTGTGTTTCTCTTTAATGACATGCATTTAATATATGTTGTTGGTTCATTAACATTGAACACACAGCCAATAACACTATCACTCATGCCTGAACAAAGCGCATCTGACACATGCGTTCTTTCCACGAGGCACATCACAGCTCAGGATTAAGCAGACCTGGAAAAGGACAGTTGCTCGCAGTAGGAGAACCGAAACAAGAAGGCAGCGTGTGACCTGCTCACCTTCAACTGGGAACTTGCGTGGAGGCCGACTCAAGTCTGCTGCTGCCCAGGGCATGTTTGCCATTGACCTTGAAAACCCCATGAGTATTACTTTGGGCACTACAAATAAATGTTAGTGAGTAGATGAATTCCCAAGTACGGAATCCGTGAACAAGGGGGGTAGACTGTACGTGCATGTGTGTACAAAAATACATAAAGGCATCAGAAGTAGCTATGTGTAGCCACTCTGCTGGAAGGATGCGCCAGCATTGGTAACAGTCTCCGCCTGGGCAGAAGGAAGGGGAGTGGGGAGGGAGAGGATGGGTTCTCTCTCACTGTATCCCCCCTTCGTACTGTTCGAAATTTCTATTCTGTGCAAGCAATGCCTAATTTTTAAAAACCTATTTTTTTATGTTCCTGTGTTCTGCAGTTTGTAATATTATTCTCAGTTCACAAGCTAATTTTCAGTTTGCATAATGTGAAGATGAATTTGATGATTGTTAAATGAAAAGGAAAAAAAAACAATTTTGTGCATGTTGCTAGCTGCAGGGAGTGGGGAGGTCATGGTGCTTTGGGGGACATTCCTTGGTGGGACTATCACCCAAGTCATCCATCTCGTGACACTGCCCCTGTTCAGCTTGACAACTCACAGCTCCACACACGTTCCAGACGCGGCCTTGTGTCGGGTTACCTTGGAAGCCACATCACCAGCAACGTCCCAATCATCCCACCTGGAGCGGCCACTGGCCCATGTACCACACCCTGCTCCAGCTTGTGCGAGGGGCCCTGGGGCAAGAAGTGTTGGCTTCACCCCTAGGACTTAACAGCATAAGAGCATCTTTACTTTCAAAGTTTTACATTTCTATAATCTTATTTCTTGCTTAACTCCAGTGAGGAAAGGAGAGCTGCTGTGACCATCCCATTTGAAAGATGGGAAAACTGAGGCAGGGTGTTTTCAGTGGCTTTTCCCCGAGTTACAGGCTATGGGTGTTAGAGTGAGAGCTTCCACTGGGGTCTCCTGACTATGGCTTTGTGCCGCTCTGTGGGGTCCTAAATGGAACTTGAAAATCAGAGACCAAAGCAAGAACTCATTGAGTTGGAAAAATTTTAAAAAATGCTGTTTTAACCCTTCCCCAATTCAGAATATTCTCCACCAAGCAGCAGAGTGGTCCTTCTAAAATGGGGGTCGGATGGTGCACGGCTCTGCTCTGAACCCCTCGATGGCCCCTCATCCCACGCGAGTCAAAGCCAAGGTCCTCCCCACACTCTTTGTTGTCCACATGACCCGTCCCCCACTTGCTGGTCTGACCTCACCTGCCCTCTCTGAACTTTGCTGTCCCGTAGCTCCCACCTCTTCAGACACTTGGTCTTCTGGCCGCTCCTCCGCAGGCCTCGGTCTGCACTTCAGGTCCCCGGAGCCCCCTCCCTGGATCCCTGAGTGGCTGTGTGGCTCTGTCCACACAGAGGCCACCGCTCAGGTGGGCCCTCGCAGCTGCTCTCACTAACTCGGCAAACCCGCCCTGTGTTCCTCAGCCCCTCCCTGCTGCGTTGTTCGTCATGACATTTGATGTCACAGACTTATTATTTTTGTTCGTCTCTCTGCCCCCTTCACCTCGGTTAGAATGTCAGCTCCGTGGAGACAGCTGTTCCATGTCTTTTGTTCTCTTTGTAAAACCAGCTCCAACAAGAGCGCTCTCTCTCTCTCTATATATATATATGAATCTGTGAATTTGGTTCTGGCCCTCATGGGCGGGGTATGTACAGAAGGGTCCTGGGGCTTCTTAGTGTGTCTGGACACCACGGGCAGAGTCGCTAGTAGGTTGGTGACAATTATCGCTTTTCCTGCTTCCTTCCCCGGACAGTGTTAGTGAGTCTGGCCTGTGTCCTCGTGTCCGCTGCGATGGTTCCCCTCCCTGCTCCACCCCTGGGCAGTCAGGCTCTGACTTTCTGAGACCAACTGGGACTCGGCAGCTCTGTGTCACCAGATGGAACCAGTTACCTTTTAAGTGCTTCAAAGGTGAAAACTTCCAAGAGCCGCCAGTTACCGCCCTGGTGGGGGCTTGTTGCCGTGTCTGACCCCAGGGGCCCCAAGGCAGCCCGTGGTGAGTTCAGATGCACGCCCTGGAGGAGCCGGCCTGCCTGCTCGGAGCCGGGAACCCGCTGTGCTGTGCACAGTCAAGATCGCAAAGACAGCGCAGGTCACATCCTGCCCGACTCCTGATTGCACGCCACCGTTTATTTTCTGTGCACGGTGCCAAAAAGCAAGACACGTGCCATATGCCCACTTATTTCTGAAGACTCTAGGATCCCACGCACACTGATGGCGTTCGCACACACAGGGAGGTGTGATCATTGCCGACACACGTAGCTGCTGTGTCTGTGCGCCAGGAGGCTCCGAGATCCTTCCCGGCCACATCCAGCACGCGCATATGGTGTTGAAGGTGCCATAATTCTAGACACAGAACATATGTCCTCGGAGCAGACAGGGCGCTAAATTAATTCTAAACGCCAGTTGTAAGTTTCTTGCCGAAATGCTCCCTCACTGTATAAATAGCCTCTGCGTTGCACATTCCCTACAACAGGCTTGATGGAAGCCCAGATAACCCGATTTCACCCTTGTTTTATAGTGTTGAACGTTCTTTAAAATGGCCCCATCTCCATAAAGGGAAATTGTGGAAAAATGATTAAATGCCAAGCACAGGGACATTAGCTGAGCCTGACGATGGGTTCTCTCGGGCCCCTGAAGGAAACTCTTCCGAATCTTCGGAGAGGCAGCAGCTCGTGCTGGTTCTTTCATTGTCTTCTCCGGGCGAGGCTGTGTCCCCACCCAGGCTTCTCAGCCGACTTCTACCTCTTTCTCTGCTGCCATAGGTTTGCTACATATTTATGTTGACCCCACAGATCGCTTTGGGACCACCTCTATGAACTCGGAGTATACCAGCTTTGAGACCAGAACAATCTGGAATCCTGGTCTGAGAATGCCAAAATAAGGTGGAAAATGACTCTCCAGGATTGTGTGTTTGAGGGGTGGGGTGACACAGCAGCCAGGACCCTTGGGGTTCAGCCTGGGTCTTGATCCTTGGCATCTCTATCCCCTCTCCCCGCCTCCCGTTCCAGCCTCTAATTCTGCTCATCTTCCCCAGGATGCGATCACTCAGGACCACATGGTTATTTTATGGGTACTAGTAAAAGATGCTCCTCTGGGTGGGCACAGGTCTGTGGGTGCTCAGCTTAGCAGGTGGACAGCGCTTTATTGCAAAGGAAAAGTCCTCTGAGCAGACACAGCTTCATACATGAGCACAGCACTCAGTGAATGGAGGACGGGCTGGATATCAGCCCCTCCTTGCCTTCTTAGCTCCCTGCCTTTGTGCAGTACACAACTTGTACAACAGTTCAAGGCAGCCAGGGAACACATTACCTTCCCTTTAGTCTAAAATGGATACTTCCTACTTGCTACTGGCCTTTGTGGCAGATTATTGTCTCAAAAAAAAATGGCAACAACAATATCTCCCACTTCACATTATCTTCTTACGATGACGTTCCTCTCATGTGGAGGTGGGGTCTACACGCCATCCCCTTGAATCTGGATGGGCTCATGACTGTAGCAGAAACGATGCTATGTGACTTCCGAGGCTAGGTTATAAAAGGTTATGAAGCTTTCACATGGTTCTCTCAGAGGCTCACTCTTGGAGCCCGCTGCCATGCTCTGAGGAAGCCCAACTAGCCTGTGCTGAGAGATCACAGGGAGTGGCCACACGTGGGTTCCAGCTGATAGCCAGCACCCACAGCCAGAGAGGCGAGTGAAGACACCTCCAGCTACTTCCAACTCCAGCCATGGAGTTGGGCCCACCCAACTGCGGTCCTAGACACTGGGGCAGAGACAAGCCAGTATGTTGCCTTTTGTCCAAATTCCTGGTTCATGGTTCCATGAACATAATAAAATGTTTCTTTGATGACATTAAGTTTGGTGTTTATGAAGGTACACAGGAACGGTAGATAGGACAGCCTTCAAAACTCAGCTCATCGCTCCCTCCTCCAGGAAGCCCTCCCTGATGCCTGGTCAGGGTCAAAATATCCCTTTCTGTGGCTTCCCTCATCCCCTCAACCCAGGCAACTTGGTCACAGCCCTTTCCACTGTGCACCATCCCCTTTAATCCCCACATTGACTGTGCGAGCCGGCTCTTACCAACCCCACTTCACAGACCAGGAAATGGAAGCTCAGAGGTTGAGGACAGTCCCAAGGTCTACAGCCACAGTGACCAAGAAATGAGGAAATGCATAGAGTGAGATGCATGAAATTCCCTGGTGTCAGGGTCTGTGCCCTTCCACCTGCACGTGTGGAACTCTCGGTGGAGACCCTGACAGATAAATAAGGCCTAAAGCACCCCCTGGATCAGACCCCTCCCACAAAACTGGACGGCCCCGCCCATCCCCACCCCCGAGCTGCCACAAGATGAAGGAGCAATTTGTGTGCACCCCACAGACCTCCACAAACAAACAACACAGCGAGGGGCGGGTTTCCAGCCACACAGCAGCAAGCTGGCACCATGGCTCCAACACGTGGCCAAGGTGCTGCTGGGACCTTCAAGTGAGGCCAGAGCTCCGAGTGACACCAGGTGGGAGAACCTGGGGAGGGGGCACATGGATGTTTAGAGGGTGTGAGACCTGGGAGCTATTGGGCTGCCGGGGCCTCTCTGTGTCCAGGTTCCTCTGGGTGCCCGGCTGAGAAATGGGTTCCTGGTCCTGGTCACGGCCTCAGCCTCTGAGCCGGGGCAGGTCCCTCTGTGGCCGGGAAACACGCAGCGCTGGGCGCCTGGGGAGGGGGCGGGAGCGGGGGCCGGGCAGAACCACCCCTCGAACAATGAAACCCTTTTTGTCCTTAACACATCCCTTTTGTGCAATGACTTTGAATGTCATGGGTGGCTTGTATTTTTCTGAAAAGTCACACAGTACAGAATACACTGTAAAGAAAAGTTGCAAACAGAACAGAGAATAAAAAGTTAAAATTCCCTCTCTATTACCACCTCCCCGCTCTCTCTGACAGAGACAACCGGTGTTAATACTCTACCTTTGTGGTCCTTTTTCTATGAATTCGCAATATGCATACGTTCAGACAGGAGGTTTTATGTAAGTCCAGTTACACTATCTGCAGCCCCCTGATGTTGCGAGGGTCCTGGTTCCTTTCATTTTGTCACTCTGCCATCCTCACAGACCTCCGCCGTGGCTCACGTCCTCACCGCCACATCCGGAGGCAGAAAGGGGGCCTTGCCTTTCAGCGTCTCTTTGGAGGACCGAGGACAAGCTTTCCCAGAAACCTCCTTGCACCACCCCAACCCCAGCAGATGGACAGACGGCATCTCCGCTGTCACCCGGCCATCTGGCCCACTGTGCCAACCACGATGAACCCAGACCCCGGCACTGGGCCCCTGAAGCACGTGTCTCTGCAGAGGTGGGGACCAGAGCAAGCCAGGGCACCCCTGGGAAGGGAAGGAGGAGGAGCCGCTGCCCTTGGCACCCCACCCTGCGGCCACCACGCCCATGGCCGTGTTTCCATTGCATCGTTTGTCGTTTTCTTTTGGATTTGTAGGCGCTCTTTATGCATTTTCAAAAGGAATCCTTTTTCGGTGGTAAGTGTTAATGCTATTTTTCCTGGTCTGTTGCTTTGCTTTGAGTGAATTGTGTTTATTTAAGGCCAGCGCTTAGCTGGAAGTACACTTTTTTCCCCCCCAAATCTAGACTTCATGAATAACACAGATACTTCTGTCTTGCTGAAAAACACAACTGGAGGTAGCTGAGGGTGGGAGGCCACCGCTCCTGGTCTGCAGGCTCTAAAGGCACAGGATGTGTATAACTAGAGGCAGCTGCTGAGCGGAGTCATTTGGGAGGGCCGCGGGGAGCGTGGCTCTGCTACGTCACCTGCGGGAGCCTGTCACAGGGAGAATATTGCAGGGACCGAGCCATTGCCACCCCACGAGGAGGGGCCCACATGGGAAAATAAACTGCCCCGTCCGCCCCCCAAGTGCGTTGAGATTGTTTCCACATGGGGCTCACGGAGAAGATGCTGATCATGGGGTTTTATGAGTAGGCGACGCTGGCTCCCAGGGCAGTGATCACAGCCGCGCAGACACTTCTCAAACTGCAGGCACTTCCAGGAGCCGTGTAGGCCCGAGGTTGGCCTGATGGGCACAGAATCTGCCTTTGCAGTGGACACCGGGCCTGATGGGGGCTGAGATAACAGCCCTGCTGGCTCCCCTGGCCTCTCTGCATGCCCCAGGAGGTGGGGAGACTTACCTGGCAGTTGCGTGGTGGAGACAAAGGTGATGCTCTAGTCTCTCATTGGTCTCATTCAACTGTGCAGGGTGCAGGTGAGCATGAGGGGTGTTACTTAACAGGGGTTCCATCTGCAACCCAAAGTTCCTCTTGTCAATGCCCTGATGTCTCTGGCCACGAAGGCCTCCCACCTGTGGCCGGCAGGAGTCAATGACAGCTCCCAGGTGTGTTGTAATTCTTCCACTCCAGGGACTGTCCTCTGAACTTTGCAGGTATAATGACTCTGTGAGGCAGGAACGACCAGTGCCCCACTTTACAGATGGGAAAACTGAGGCTCGAGGAAGTCAAGCGACCACAAAGCAGTGCTGCTGTTTTCTCCCTGAGCCCGAGGTCTCTCTTCCTACTTGTAGATGGCAGACGCCCTTTCGCCAAAACCCGGGGAGGGTCTCCAGAGTCACACCCCTCTGCAGTTGGTGGCTTCGCTTCTTCCTTCAGGCCAGTGCCCCCGTTTCCTGAGGTGAGAGCCCTGTGCGGGCCAAATTTTAGAACGAGAAGGTCACAAAAAAGGGTGTGCAGGAGAAGGGGCAGGGCCATCCTGAGGAGGAAGGCCCCCTCCAGGAGCTTCAGGTGACACATAGGACCTGCCCCCACAGATGGTGCTGTGGTTGAAACATACGTGCCCCTCCAAAGTTCATTCATTGGAACCCAATCCCCAGTATGACGGTGTGAAGAGGTGGCCTTTTGGGAAGCAATTCAGGCCTGAGGACACCACCCTCTGAAGGGACGAGTGCCTGTTAGAAGAGGCTTCAGAGGGCTACCTGTGTCCACGTGAGGATGTAGTGTTCCGCCTCTCCAGAGGACGCAGCAACAAGCCAGCACTGTGGAAGCAGAGAGCAGCCCCCGCCATGCACCGAACCTGCCAGAGCCTTGATCTCGGGCTTCCCAGCCTGCGGAACTGCGAGAAATAAATTTCTATTATTTATGAATTCCCCAGCCTGAGGTATTTTGCTACAGCAGCACAAACCTGCTAAGATAGTCACAGGCAGGGATGTAGCCAGCTTCTAATGGGGATTGGGAAGGGCAGCTGGAGAGGGGCCTGTGCATCACGTTGGAAGGTGACAAGCACATTAACCGGAGATGCGACCCTTCCATACCTTGTCCACAGGCCCTGCTACTTTTCACGTCTCACATCTGTCTGTCAGCACTTTAGCCACTAATGTGTCCACGTATTACCTTAAAACCTGTGTACAGAGTACCAGGCTGGGGAGGAAGCGCTGCGCCTGTCTCCACTGGCTATCCATCCATCTGGGACATCTGCAAACACCCCAGTGTTGCGAGGAAGCACCGGGAGGTGTGTGCACACATGCAGGTATGTGCGGAAAGAACCCACAGCTTTCATCAGCTCCTCAAAGGCATCTTCGGGGAGGTTAAGAACCATTGTTCCATTTTAATGACTGTTTCCAAGATGGGAAAGAAGTGAGATCCTTGATCTAGAGATCACAGAGCTGCAGGCTGGGCCTGCGGGGGCCAACGACAGAATGGACACGGGTCAAAACCACCTGTCGAAATCCTGTGTGATTTCAGGCTAGTTTCCTACCCTCTCTGAGTGCTGCATCCTCATTTGTAAAGGTAGAAACAAATTCTAGTACCTCCTTTCAGACTGGGTCTGAGGAGCAAATGAAATTATGCACCTAGAGGCACCAGCTCAGCCCTTGTCACGCTGCTTCCTCTGCTGTCGCCAGCAAAACCTCTCTCCTGTGCTAAGTCTGAGCCTCCAGCCCACGCGCTATTCCTGTGTCTTCGGTTTTTCCTCTTCCTTCCAGTGCACCCCATGCTCTGGTCAATGTCACCACCACTGTCATTTCCTCCGGGGGAGGAGCAGAAAGTGGTGAAACTTTTAGTTTTACAGTCTTCGAGCAGCCACGGTTAGTATTTGGGGGGAGAGAAGCCGCGGCTACCGCCTCACTCGGGGCTGTGTTTTGGGTGTTTCTGATGTTCTGCTCACTCCTCCCTGGCCCTGAGTAGCCAAGAGTCTAACCAGGCTCAAGCTGCTTAATGCAACCACTGAAAGCAAACTTCTAGGGAAAGCATCTCGCAGGCTCAGAAACCCCACAGCCAAGGAGGCCATTTGCAAGAGAGGGCGGTAACAGACACGGATTTCCTCTTCAGCAGCATCCGAGCTTCAACCGGCTGTGCCCAAACGGCTCCCACCTGCGTCTGGCCCAGGAGGCGAGGGTAGGTCCGCTCTGGGGCCCGGGCCCATTATTCTCACTCATGGCCCCAACACTGGAGAACAACTGTGAGCCAATCAGTCCTTGTGTTTTTGTTCCTTAGACTCTCTGCTTTGTTAACATGCGGCTTCCATATTTCCTGGTGACAGACTAGTCATATCTGTGGCAAAGAGGACTCTGAAATCGTATCGTGCCGTATTTATATTAAGATGAACATATATTGATCTCAGATGGGTGATCTGTTCTTAATTCAGATGGGAAGAAGGAGACCTGGAGAGGAGACAGTGACCCCTCCCCGCCATTCCCCAGCCACACCCCTTGTACCTAAGTGGCACCATATGTGCCTGGTTCTGGCCAATGGGTCGTGAGCAGACGTGGTTGGTGCCACTTCTGGGTTGAATTTAAGATCTGATGCAAGATGTTCCTGCTCTCTCTTCTTGCCACGGCAATTGTGGGGCCACCTGTTGAGGTATTAGAGCCACACATGAAAGCGGCCTGGGTCTTTGAGTTGCTGGATGGAAGACGGCTTTAAAACATAGTGTATCTGTAACCCTAGCACTCTGGGAGGCCGAGGCAGGCGGATTGTTTGAGCTCAGGAGTTCGAGACCAGCCTGAAAAAGAGCGAGACCCCGTCTCTACTAAAAATAGAAAGAAATTAATTGGACAACTAAAAATATACAGAAAAAATAAGCCGGGCATGGTGGCACATGCCTGTAGTCCCAGCTACTTGGGAAGCTGAGGCAGGAGGATCGCTTGAGCCCAGGAGTTTGAGATTGCTGTGAGCTAGGATGACACCACAGCACTCTAGCCCGGGCAAAAGAGTGAGACTCTGCCCCCCAAAAAAAAAAAACAAAACAAAACAAACAAACAAAAAAAAACATAGCGTATCAACAGAAGATGTGAGGTACAGGGAGGCCGACGGGTCAGGAGATGATCAAGATTGAAAAGGCAATTTGTCACTCACAGTTCCCGAGGAGAGGGCCCCTCACACCAAGGGGGGGCCACATGGGGAAGCACGAGGGTGGGTCATAAGGCAGAGGGAGGGGGGAACTGGGCAAGAGCCTTTATTCTGGTTTCTGTGGGAAGGACTGGAAGGGTTTGGAGTGGCAAGTTTGAATAACCTCAGCAGACTGGGGCACCGGAGTGTCCCTGGTCACCTGGTGCCAGTCCTGGGGTGATTGGGGTTGGTGGACAGTGACCTGGAGGGTGGGATGTGGCTTCTGGATTGGTTGTTTCCATTTGAAAGTGTGCTGTTTAGTATCTCTGGGAATTGGCTGACCCTAGAGAGGTCAGCTCCAGATGTCAAAGCATCTGCACACAGAAAATAAAAAGCACGGTTAACACACAGCTGCTCGGGAGGCCGCATAGTTCACATGGGACTTTATGGGAGGGAAACTAAACTTTGTTATGTTAAGCCGTGGAGCTTCGGGGGTTAATTTACCACCACCGTGAATTACTGTAGGAACATAGGAGGAAGCGTGGCACGCGGGTGGACAGCAGAGTCTCAGCACAAGCACTTCACCTGCCACATCTGCGAAGTCCATTCATTCACTCATTCACTCATTCAGTCGTATATTCAGGCAACGGTCACTGTGCACCAGCTGCTGGGGCCTAGACTCACAGAGATGTGGCTCCACGGAGTTCTCAGTCTCGCAAGTGAGACACATCAAAGAACAAGTAGCACGTGAGGGCTGTAGAGCAGAAGTGGCCTGTGGTGGCTAAACAGAGCAGGGAGTGAGGACCTGGCAGAGGATTCAGGGTGGGCTTCTTGGAGGAAGTGACATTTGTGGCAGGTGTGCCTGGAGTTTCGTAGGAGCTCCCCGTGCAGAGACGAGGGGCGTGGGTGTTCTCGGTGGGCTGGAAGAGCCTGTGTGAGGCACATCCGGGCTCTGGCAGAGTTCAGTGGGGCAGGAGCGGAGGCGCGTCAGGGTGAGGCCAGACGTGGCTGGAAAGCCAGGTGGGTGAGAGGCTTGGGTGTGGTGACAAGGGCTCCTGCATCAGGTTGTTGAGAGCCTCAGATGCTCGACAGACCAGGAGGTGACATCAGGAGATAGTCACAACTGTTCCTTCAGTGTCACCTCCTATCAAATGCACAGTGTCCAGCCAACCCCTCTTGCTATAGCCAAGAAATCCCCATTGGCTCCTCCACTCTCAGGCCAGGGCAGTAGATACTGTCCTCCCGTCCGGCACCAGTGGCAGACATCATCAATCAATTGACATCCTTTGCATGAGAGGCCAGATTGAGCCTCAGAGCCCTTCTTAACATGACGCTTCAGGCCACGACGATTCATGTGTTCAGATTGGTATGTGTGTCAAATTATATGTCATTTCTGTTTAAGGGGTTACGGATGTGCTGTTCTCTTTCTAGAAGCATTTTTTACTTTTAAGAAGAAGAACCTGCAGTGGGGGGTGAGGAGACAAAGTTTAATCAAAGGAATGAATAGCCCATGGTGGAATTTTAGTCAGCAGGAGTTCGGGGGAGTCTCCAGGAACCCTCAGCTCACACTTGCCTCCCCCACTCAGAAGCTTGTCCTGTGTGGGCAACTGAGGATGCTCTTTTTATTTTCACACTTTCCTGTCTCCGTTGTCAACAAAAATGTTTCTGTTGTTTATTTTCCAGGCCAAAGAAAACATCATGTGGCAGAGGAGAGTCGTTTCCATGGCAAGCTCCTCCCACCTCGTCTCCCGATGTGTTCCCCCCCGAAAAGCCCACGACCATTCAGGCGAAGCATAGACGCTCAATAAATGTTTATTGATTGACTCTAAATTGCAGTTTTATCTAACACCCTCAGGGAAGCCAACTGGAAACAAAATTCACCCCACATATTGCTAAAACACATTGATTACTGGGAAACCAATGCTGTGTGACAGCCCAGGCCGGCGAGGTGCGTTTTTCCCAAAGCCACAAAAATCATGACTCATGCAGCCCCTCGTCCACTCGGTGACTCGCACACTGTCCACGCCAGCTCCGCGAGGGCAGGAGCTCGCTCGTTTTCACTGCTCAGCCTCCTACCACGGGCCAACGCCAGGAACGCTCTGGGTCAGTGCTTGTGAATGAATGAGTGGAACTGTCCCTCAGCACCGCCAGACGCAGGACGCAGGATTCCTACCCTCCTTCCCGACCTCGTAACCCAGGATGGGCGCGGAGGTGTTGACGCCTGGCGGGGCAGGTGCTGGGAGGGCTTTTGTTCCTCTGGCCAAGGTCGCGGTGTCTGGGTGCTGGGTGGGGGTGCGGTGTGGAGGGATGGGGGGCACGGAGTGTTCAGTTCTGGGCTCGGGGACTGTGACGTGCTGGGACCTGCTTGGGGAGCTGGGGGATGAGGGGAGCAGGAATGAGGACCTGGTCGGAGTGGGGGACGGGACAGAAATTGCACATTGTCCCAGGAGGGGTTAGCGGGAATTGTCCCAGAGAGAGTGTAAGGGGAGGGAAGAGGAGGGAGATGGAATTCAGATTAGGAAGAGAAGGTACAGGCAGAGGAGTGGGAGGGGACCTGGAGGGGACAGCCGGACCTGCAAGGACAGGGAGCAAAGCCACACCTTCCTCAGGAGCTGCAGGGCAGCCCAAGGGGAGCCTGGGGAGACAGGTCTGGTGGCTGCTGAGAGATGGATTCGCTTAAGCGGCAGGAGTGAGAGTTTGCCGGCTGGTGCTTAAGAAGAGAAAGTGGAAAGGCAAGCAATCCAGAAGATTCTTTCAAGAGGTTTATCAATAAAAGTTCGTAGGACCCAGAAAAGTAAGTTCTTTTGTCCTTTCCTTTCTTTTTCTTTTCTTTCTTTCTCTCTCTCTCCCTCTCTTTCTTTCTTATTTGAGGGCAGAGACGAGTAGCTGAGGTAGACCCCAGCGTAAGTGAGGACCCCAAGGGAGGAGCCGTGGCAGGGGAGAGATTTCAGCAGCCTGCAGAGGGAGGATTCACCGTAGAAAGTCACCCTCCAACACCTGTTCGCTGAGCACCCGCTGGGTGCCGAGCACTGTGCAGGGTGCTGGAGGAGTTTGGTGAACAAACCGAGTCCCTGCTTCATGGGACGCTTGTCGGGGAGACGGACGTAGACACTCGACTTAATGAACACGGGTGTCACGTGGCGCCCTGGAGCGAGAAGTGCTGGAGACAAAGGAGAGCGTGTGCCGGGGGTTGCGGGGGGCCGTGCAGGGAGCCTGACTGAGAAGGAGAGCGGAGCAAGGGCCTGGGGGAGGCAGCCACCGCTTGCAGATCTCCGGGTAGCGGGAAGAGCAGAGGCCCCGTACTGGTGTCCTGGGGCTGCCACGGCAAAGCGCCACAGACTGGGCGGCTTCAACAGCATAGGTTTATTCCTCTCAGCCCTGGAGGCTGGACGTCCGAGCTCTGGGTGAGGCAGGGCTGACTCCTCCCGGGGCCTCTCTCCTTGGCTTGCAGACAGTGTCTTCTCCCTGCATTCTCACAGGGTCATGCCTCAGTGCGTGTCTATGTCCTGGTGTCTTCTCATAAGGACACCAGTCACGAGGGATTAAAGCCACCCTTGTGACCTCATTTTACATGAATCACCCGTTAAAGGCCTCATCCCTCAGCAGGTCCCGTTCTGAAGTCCTGGACTACATTAGCATCCAGCGTGGGAGGAGGAGGGAGGGTGGTGTGGACGTCAGTGAGGACATCAGGTGTGTCTGCAGCGGCCGTCCAGTACTGTGCAGCCAGTCCTCCCGGCCCTGCCTTTGCATAGCTGTGCTTTGCACAGTGAAATTGCTAAAACTCCACAGGCAGCAGCTGCCTGGAGAGCCGAAGATTTTCTCCTGTTGATAACCTCATTCTTGGGTTGCCAGGAGCAGCACCCAGTCCCCGAGCTAAACTCTCAGGCATCTGGAGCCTTTGGAAACCTACACCAGTGTGTGATCTTGACTCATTCTTTCTTTCGACCTGCTGAGATCTGGTCAGAGGCCCAGAGCATTTGCAGTGACCCGCGGCAGGGAGCTGGGTCACAGAAACATTAACTCACGGAGACCAGGACCAGTCGCAGCTGACCCAGCAGACGGGACACTTCCTGGAACACGGGTTGGGGAGACAGAGCCCCGGCATGGACATCAGGCGATCCCGGCTGTGGAGTGAGGGAGCGTCATCCCTCCCGTGGGGTTAAAAGGCTGCCTCTGGGGACGTGTAGGTTCCCAGCTTGCTCTGGGCTGCCATTCTCCAGCAGCCCAAGGTCAGACCTCTAGCAGCCTCTGGACACCAGGCTGCTGTGCATGGGGCAGGTGAGGACATCCAGGTGCTGTGGGGGCACAGACGGGGCCCAAGCCTTGCCAGGGGTCCAGGACAGGTGGGCTGGAGGAAGGAGATGTTGGTAGGAGGCGGCTGGAGAGGCCGGCAGGGACCAGACCACAAAGGCCTGAATTGCAGGCTAAGCAGTAGGGCTTCCTCCTGTCCTTCTGGAAAACGGTGGACAGTGTTGAATTTGCCTCTTAGGGAATTCATTCAGGCCATAGTGTGGAGAAGGAGCAGAAAGGGCAGGGAGCTGTCTCTACGGTTACACGGGGGGTTGTCTGCAGCCAGTTCCCACCCACCCACTATGCTCACAGTATCCGGTTCTGAGCCTGGCACGGCCTCCGGCTGCTTCACTGGGGTCTCTCCTTCTGCAGCTCAAACATCCACCTTCTGCCCTGGGCTCTGGCTAAGCCAAGACATTTCTGGAAGCATGACTGTGGTAGATTTTTTGCAAAATTGTATCCACACTTCTTTGCAATGTGACTCTGAAACTCTTCCCATCAACCAGTGGAATCTGTTTCTCTACCTCCTGAGTCTGTGGCTTGCGTTGACACATAGAATGCGGCAGAGGTGAGGCTGTCTGGTTCTGAGCTTAGGCCCTAAGGGGTTTTTCTTCCACTTTCCTGGAACTCTGTGGCCACCACGTGAGCAAGTCTGCGATAAGAGACATCACCTCCTGTATCAGTTATCTCGTGCTGCCTAACAAATCGCCCCAAAGCCAAGCAGCATAAAACAGCACATTCATGGTCTCACTGTTTCTGTGGATGGAATCCCGGTGTGGCTTGGGTCCTCCAGCTCAGGCTGTGTCACAAGGCTTCAGTCAAGGGGTCAGCCGGGGCCGCAGTCATTAAAAAGGTCGGCCAGGGCAGAATCCGCTTCCAGGATCCGTCAGTGGTTGTTGGTAGGATTCTGCCAGAGGTGGCCAGAGTTCCTTATCTTACAGCTTTCTGTAGGGCAGCATGGCAGCCAGCTCTGTCAACATAAGAAGGAACTGCGAAGATGGAAGCCCCCGTGTTTTGTAACCTCATCTCAGAAGTGACATCCTATCATTTCTGTTGTATTCTATTCATTAGACGCAAGTTGCTAGGAAAAGCCCCCTCAACATTGTTAAGAACTGCCTCTTGCGTGAAGCCTCCTCGGCCCCTCCTGTCTCGGGGGCTCCCTTTATCTGAACCCATAGCGCTTGGTGCCTGTGCTATCTTTAGTATTTATCAAGAACACTAAATGGCCCCAGCGTCGACGTTGGTCTTGGTGACACCTTCTTCTCCCTGCAGGATTTTCCTACCACCCCATCCAGGGTCTCACTTCCCATGAAAGTCACTGAACCCCAAGTTTCCAATTCTGCATTCCTGGCTCACCTAGAATCGTGCCTTTCACTTAGCAAGGATTTCGGAACGACATAACTTTGAGTCCTGCTCTACCTATTACACAGGTGCAAACTTTTTTTTTAAGCTAAAATTTTGTACTTGGTAAGAGAAAAAAAGAAAAAAAAGGAAGAAAAAAATAAAATTACGCTATGAGTTCTACCTAACATTTAAGGAAGAAGTAATATCAATTCTATACATACTCTTCTGGAAAATGAAGAGTAGAGTTGTAATATTTCCCAAATTTCCCAACGCATTCTATGAGGCTGGCATTACCTTGATACCAAAGCCATCAAACGTATCACAAGAAAAGAAAATTACAGTTTGATATTCCTCATGAACAAAGATGTAAAAAATTCTAAACAAAATTCTAGGAAATCAAATCCGTTAATATAGAGATAACACATCACAATAAAGTTGGCTTTATCCCGGGAACACAAGGTTCGGGTTTCTTGTTTTTTCATTTTTTTTCCTTTTTTTTCTTTATTGTTTTAATTTTTTTAAAATTTTTAATTATTATGGGTACATAGTAACTGTATATCTTTATAGGGTACATGTGATGTTTTGATAGAGGCATGCAATGTGAACTAATCAAATGAGGGTAATTGGGATATCCGTCACTTTGGGCATTTATCATTTCTTTGTGTTAGGAATATTCCGATTCCACTCTTTTAGCTATTTTAAAGTATACCCTAAGTTATCACTGATTATAGTCACTTTGTCGTGCTATCAAATATTGCTCATTCTCCCTATCTATCTACCTACATTTTTGCACCCATGAATCATCCCCAGTTTATCTCCCCACCCCCGCTACCCTGCCCAGCCTCATAACCACCGCTCTATCCTGCCATTTGCAACCTCGTGGATGGAGCTGGAGAACATCTGCTAAGGTAAATAAGCCAAGCGCAGAAAGACAAATCTCGCACGTTCTCACTCATATGCAGGAGCTAATATTCAAAACAATTGATCTCACAGAGACAGAGGGTAGAAGAACAGTGTGAACTTTTAAAACACTTTTTATTTTGAGATAATTGTATCTACATCTACAGTGATAAGAAAGGATGAAGAGAGATCCTGTATACCCTTGAGCTGGTTTCCCCAGTGGTAACAATGCACCTAACTGTTACAAGAGCACAACCAGGAAATGGATGTGACATGATCCACCATTATTTGGATTTCATCGGTTTCCCATGGGCTCATTTGCTTGTGTGTACAGGTATATATTTGGTTCTATGCAATTTTATAACACCTGTGGATCATGTGACCACTGCCAACCACAGTTGAGATACAGGACGGATCTGTCAGAAGTGTCCTTCCTGCGCCATTTTATAGACACAGCCACGTACCTTCCTGTATCCCTCCATCATCCGCTCACTAATCTGTTCTCCATCTCTATAGTTTTATCACTTCGAGAGGGTTATATAAACGGAATAACGTGGTATGCAATCTCTTGAGATTTGACTTTTACCAATCAGCATTATTCCCTTGAGACCCTTCTGAGTTATTGTATCTACCAATAGTTCATTCTTTTTTCTTTCCAAATGGTATTCTATGGTACGGCTGTACTATCGTCTGTTTAACCATTCACCCTTTGAAGGACAGGTGAGTTGTTTCCAGTTTGGGGCCATTATGAATAAAGCTGCTATGAACATTTGTGTGATTTTTTTCAGTGTGAACATAAATTTTCATTTCTCTGGGATGATGTCCAGGAGTACAATTGCTGGATCAAATGGTAAGCACACGTTGGTTTTGTAAGAGACTGCCATGCTGCTTTTCCAGAGGGTCTGTACTGTTTTGTGTTCCCACCAACAATGTGTGAGTGATTCCGTTTCTCCACATCCTCACCAGCATTTGGTGTTATCACTATTTTTTATTTTAGCCATTTTGATATGTATGTAATGGTAGCTCATTGTGGTCTTGGTTTGCAGTTCCCTACTGGCAGATGATATTGAACATCTTTTTCTATTGTTATTTGCCTGCCATAATTCTCTTCAGGGAAATGTCTGTTCATGTCTTTTGCTGATTTTCCAATGAGATTATTATTTTTTTTATTTACTGTTGAGATTGGAGAGTTCTTTATATACTCTAGATATGAGTCTTTTGTCAGATATATGGTTTACAAATATTTTCCGGGCCCCAGCAACGCTATGGCAAAAAAAACGTGGCAAAAACGTAGCACTGACTTCCTCTGCTTCGCAGCAGATGGGTGGGTGGCAGTTAGCTCCCTTTTCCACCTCGCTGATTCCTTCCCACTGAAAGTGGAGCATCACCTTGCACTGCCTTGAATCTGGGCTGTACTGCCAGGCTCTGCGACACAGGACGGGGGGAAATGGGGAGCTGACTCCACTGCTTTGTTGCTGCAGAGTGGGACAGAAGCTCAGCTCTCCATGGGGCCCTGCTGATGACAGGGAAGGGCAGAAGGCAACTCTTCTCATGCTTCTTTCTTGTGCCATGTCCAGCGCTATTTTTAGTTGTAACAGGGAGGACCTCGGAGGAATGGGACTGGAGTAGCCATTCTCCATCGTGTCCAGAACTGGATGTTGAGCTTTCGATCCTCTCTGTTTCTCCATCTGTAAAATGGGTACAATAATACCTACTCCACCTACACTACAGAATTGTTTTGGGAATTAACCAAGAAGTTTTTGCATACAAAAGTACACTGGGAAAACATTATGCTAGTAGAGATTATTATTATAATGATTGTTATTTCTGAGACTAGGGTCTGGCAAGATGTAGCAGGAGAAGAGATAGGATAAGTGGTAGGAACTGCCCATATTCATCTATCAATTTAATGTTGGTGAAACCAAAGTCGATAGCCCAAAGTCTGTCTTCTGTTGTTTATTTCCCTGTTTCTTTTGAGTCTGTGGCGACCTTTCTCTCAACCAGCAATAACCCTGGAGAAAGCTCGAGGAAAGACGAAGATTAGGGTCACAGCAAGGAGAGAGCAATAAAGTAGCTTTAAAGAGCCTAATAAACCAGGATAATTGAATGTAGTAAGGACAGCGGCTTGGACAGGGGGATGCCGGCAGCACCATCTCCAGGAAAGCAATTGCAGAACAAAAATCACGGGAAGGAAGGAACAAGTTGCAAAGGGAACCCAGAGGTGACAGGGACAGCCTCTCAGAATGGTCAGTAGTGGCCCTGCTGTACTTGGGGGTCACGGGACAGGGCTACCCACTGGTGTGACCCCGATATCACCCATCATGATGATACTGGTCTTGTGGGGTTGTGGCCTTCCTTCTGGGCAAGCAAAGGGCTCAGGAATAAGACTTGGGTAAACCTTGTAACCCCTACCAGCCTCAGTTTCCCCTCCGGTAAGATGAAGCTGGGAAAGATGCCAACCCCACCCCGTTGCTTGAGGGTCAAAGGTGAAATGAAATGTGGATCACCCAACCTGCCTGGCGTTGACAATCAACATGTGTATGGTAGTTCCCTTCCTGACCCTGGGCCCAGGAATTCTGACCTCATCTAGGCGGGGCTCCGGCTGGTGGAGGCACCTCATAGGAGCTTACGTGCTCTGCCATCACTTCCTCCACTTGGCGCCCATGGTTGGGAAGGGCAAGCCAAGGTGACCTGCCCTAATCTCCCCTCCTAAAGCATCTCTAGCCTGGTCTCCTGGTTCCTCTTTCTCCCCTTAGTCCTAGTGGGTCTCCACTGACCTCCTGGGGGAGGGAGGTGGTTCTGGAGGCCTGGGCTTTGGGGGTGGCTCTGAGGAAGGGGCATTCCCAGACTACAGTGGGGGCCTGAGGCAAACCACAGAGCTGATTCCATCTCCCACCCATCACCCTTTGTCTAGGGGACATTGACCTTAAATGAAGCTCAACATGCCCCACTCAAGTGCAAGCTTGGAAGACAGGAGCAAGGTCTGTCCTGTTCATGGGTGTGGCCCCCACCACACCCAGCACCCCCACCACAATGCTGTGCTAGAGCCAGCTCTTACCAGCTCAGGAGAGCCAACTATTACATTTTCAGGAATTTTGCAAATTGGTTGTTAAACATAGCTGTTATTAAAAATTAGACTACAAAACCTTATAATTAAATTAAATCTTATTGAAACAAAGATAAAGGATATTCAAAACACATAGCTCCCTAATTATTTTACTATTATCTCTACTCTTGGGGTTATTTGCACCTCTTATATCTGTAAGGTGGAAATGCGTGTAGTGATGTGCTATTGTTCGTCTCTTCCCAAGTCTGCCTGCAGTGACGTCATGTTGGTGGCTTGACATTGGTCATGGTAGGAGTATTTACACCACAGGAATCAGCAAGCATGACAAATCAGAGCTTGTTTATTGTTTGGTTAATTGTTTAGATTTTTTAAAAGTAATGAAAAATGTTAATAATGTAGATTAAACTTAAAAGGGTGTCACTTTTAAATTGTATATAGCACAAAGACTTTTAAAAAATGTTCTTCTGGTATTTGGTAACTATTATCAGATTCCGTAAAGAAGTCATTCGTGTGACTTAAAAAGTGAAGTTCCAGCACACACCTTTGTTGTTTTACTTTTGTCTTACTTGTTAATGTAAGTAAAAATATTATTCGTGATTCATGGTGAAATTACTGTCACAGAACCCGTTGTTAAACATTTACCAGCACACCACCATCCCATAGGTCACTTGGCATACTCAGTGATAATTTTGAATGACTGAAGTCAGTGAAAACAATCTACAAAGAACATGGGGTGGGGGGACGATTTTGCTGTAGTGGCAGTGGGCCTGCCTGCCCTGGGCACTGTCCCCCTACCCTTCCGTGCTCTATGTGGTCAATGCGCCCCAGCCATGGTCAACTTGCTCTGGCTGTGGTCAATGTACTCTGACCTGGGGCTTCTCAGACTGTAACGTGCCATGAGTCACCTGGGGATCTTGTCGAAATGCAGATTCTGACCCAATAGGTCTGTGGTGGGGACAGATATTTTGCATTTCTCACAAACTCCCAGGTGGCCTCGATGCTGGTCATGAACCATGCTTGAGCGGCAAGGTGCTGGCCACACGGACCTCCTTCTGGCATGCTGTGGTCATGTGACTTTGGAACTTGCCACACACTTGCCGGGAGTGCTGGTCTCCCTGGTCTTCACATGTCCTGCTTTCATGCATCGCTCAGGTCTCTGCTCAGATGTCATCCTTGAAAAAGAAAGTTTCTTCCCCACTGCTGCCTCCAACATAGCAGCCATCTCGGATCTCTGCTGAGGTGCGCTGACAGTTTCTAGTTGACTTGCTGCCAGCTCCCCTCCCTGGAATGTAAGCTCCCTGGACGCCTCCTGCCCACTCTGTGACTTTAGAATAGCACGTGCTCTGTAAATGAGCTGAATGGTAGTGGTGATGTTATAACGCTAAGGGCAGAGAGAGCTGCACTGATGCTGGAGATGGAGGGGGCGCTGGAATGGGGAGGTTTACAGCCCAACTGTATCTAAATCAGTAGTTTTCCTAAATATTAGCAGAATCTTCTATTCGATTCTTTTAGTTCCTCCACAGTCGTGACCTACTACCAAGAGCGCAAGCCCCCACCTGCAACACTGCCCCTGTTTGCTTTCTCCTGGGGTGGGGGGGCTCCCTTGCTGCGTGTGGAGGAATCTGTGTTGGGACCCAGCTGGGGCTCAGAGTCAGGGCTTGCAGGGTGCCAGCTCTCTAAGTGGCTTCTCTAGAGTTTTGCACAAACACAGGAGCAGGGCCACAGACACGTAGCACCCAGAGGCACGTTCTGGCAGGCCTTGTGCCGAAGTCACGTTTCTTAGCTGTGTCTTCCCTCTGGGGCTAAGCGGGGCTGTGGAGTGTGTTGCTCTCTACCTCTGACTCAGCCAGGAGATGCCTGGAGCTCTTTGAGTTTTTTGGTTTTTTTTGGTGGGGGAAATAAATCTCTGGAGGGTCCTGGAGTTTCTGCGTAATTACTCTTAATATTAAATCAACACCACAAGTGTCTTTTCTTATTTTTCTCCCTATGGAACCAATGTTTTGACCAATATCAGATATCATACGTTGAATATCCCCAGCCAGGCATACGTTTCATCTCATTTAATCCTCTCAACGTGCTATAGAACAGAATCTTATGTTATTCCATTTTAGGCATGAGGCCCTTAAAGCTCAGACAGGTTAGATCACTGGCCCAAGGTTAAAAAGCAAGTGGGGTTGGTCACTACCCCAGAGGTCACAAACACAACTGCCTAGAGCAGGGGTCAGCAAACTTTGTCTGTGAAGGGTCACATCATAGACATTTTAGGCGTTGCAGGCCAGACGGTGTCTGTGCCAACATCCAGCTCTGCTGCTGAAGCACCAAATCAGCCACGGACAATCTGTGAGCAAACAAGTGTATGTTCTAATAAAACTTTATTTACAAAAAGAAGTGTCAGGCCAGATCGGGCCCATGGGCCATAGTTTGCCAACCCCTCCCCTCGAGGGACCAGCAGATACAGTCGAGGAGTGGAACAGGCTGGAAACAGGCCTTGTTCTGGTTCTCTTCTTCCCAGTTTTGACAGAGGCCTGAGGACACAGTGCCAGTGCCCGATGCATGGCTGTGGGCACTGAGAGGTGCCGGAAGGTGGGGAGGGGCGGTCCTCAGATGTCTCAGCAACAAGCAGCAGCCACTACTCAGCTGCAGCCGACTGCTGCCCCCAGATAAGCGCCAGTGTGGCTAGTTTTTAGGAGAAGCCACAAGTATGGATTTAGGGGGCGGCTCTGTGTGTGCATGTGTGTGAAATATCTCCTTTCCTTGTGTGTTGGCTCAGATCAATAAAACAAGACCAAAATTCCCGTGCAGACCAAGCAGATGATGTCCAGGCATCGGTTCTGGCCCTCAGGCCACCAGTTTACAACCTCTGCACTCTGGAAACCGCCCAAACAACACTGCATGTATTAAGTAATAATTCATCTCTTCTCCCATATTTTATTTATCAAAGACCTCAGTAACTGTCAAGTAGAACTTCTTATCAGCAGGAACTGATCAGCAGACAAGTGTTACCTCCCAGACCGATTATAAATCTCGGGCGAACCAGGAAACCCTGACATTTTAATTAGCTGGAACATTCTTATCAGCAGTCGATTCTGAACCTGCCATTTTGCATTGTTTGTGAATCCCTAATTGGGAATCCCTGATTCGGGCCCCTCAGGGCCACCTTGTTCGCATGGGCTCCTCCTCATTATTTCACTGCCCGGCCGCCCTTAGATACACACAGCAGCAGCGCTAGGCTGGGTGTAACTGCCTCGAAATGTGCTCACAGCGCAGCAGCCTGAGTTGCAGAAACTAAAAAAAGGAAAAAGAGGGTTCTGTTTGCTGCAGCACCAGCAAAAAAATACAGAAAAAATTTTTTGTTCTCAGGACAAATAAGCAAGGTGGTAGACAGAAAATTTCTTCTTACCTGGGGTTGTGGTGGAACTTCAGAGTCCAGTAGCGCGGACTGTGCCATACGAAGACACTTTCAGTTATTCTCAATGCACCGCGTAGCCGCAGATAAAGATGATACTCAGAGAAGCGGGGAGAGGAAGGAATTAGGGGGCTGGGCTTGGCTCCCACTGGCTTCCAGATAGTCCAGTTTTAGTTGGTACGAATTTGTCAGCTTTCTTGGCCCTCCTTGAAGGACGGAAGCGGACATAACCATTGCTTGTCCCAGCTCTACCGCTTTTGAAGAGAAACAGCCCCCTGCTGCCCCCGTGGTCTGGGCAGCCAGGCGTCTCATCGTGTGGCCTCGCCTGGCCCAGCAGAGGTGAGGGCTTGACCGAGGGCAGCCTGTCCAGAGAGTGACCAGCAAGCCGCAGTGCAGCATCGACTGGTGAGAGGCCCCGGGCAGATCCCCTGTGACGGGAAACACTGAGGGACATTGTCACCGGCACTTGGCTCAGGGCCGCAAGGCCACATGAGCGTGGGCTGTCTGGAGGCCACATTCTAGCCAAAGTTACGGAGCAGCAAGGGGCAAGTGCCAGAGTCAGGGCGAGGCAGAGAGAAAGGCTGGAGGAGCCAGGCAGGGAAGGTGGAGGAGCCCCAGGATGGAAGGAAAGAGTCACCGTTCATTGCCCAGATGGCCCATCTTGAGCACGGCTCCTCCGCGGAGTCCCTGTCTTGGCCTGATCAGGGTGGTGGGGGCAGGGCTGGGGGGGTTTCTGTTTCTCATGAATCCAGAAAGCCCCCAGAAACAGAGGAAAACACAAGCCTTCTGGGGAACCACAGTTCTTGGGTGATCTGGCTCAAGGTCCCCCACCTCAAATAAAAAACAAATTTGGATTTTGTAAGGAGAGACTTTATTCGGGAGGGTTATTGTATTGCTAGGGTGAGGGGGGCACTTGTGATGGAGAGAGGGGACCATGCCAATAGGGAGATCACTTGACTACAGAGTCCCCAAAAAAGGTTTTTCTTTTATAAGCAGGAATGAGCAAGGCGCGAGAGAACCAGCATGGGCAGTGGAGGAGCACGTCCCTCGGACAGGAGGTCGGTGGTGTTGGCCCCTGAGGCCGGCCGTCCTCGGGAGGGCCCGAGGGAGGAGAGACGCTTGACCTGAGCTTGGTTCACAAGCACTTCGTTCCCACTGAGCATCGGGGCCAAACAGTTCCACTAGTAATTTATGAGGCTCTGGGTCTGGCCTAGTCGTGGGTAAGCAAGGGGCATCCGCGAGCCTCACCTGTGTCCTGTGGGGAAGGGGGCTCCTGACAGTGAGCTGTTTCCCAGAATACAAAAGCATGGGGGCATTTCCTGCCTTGCTTTTTCCCGGGGGCCCAGCTCGGGTAAAATTTGACATTGTCACTAGAATATTCCATGGCTCTTGGCTATTACAGAATACGGCCACTTTCGCCTGGGGTCATCCAATGATTCCTCTAGACCTGCTCTCTTTAAAACCCTCTCCTCTATCCCCCAGAACAAACTGGCCCCTCAAATTCTGGAAGGGTTTGGCGGTTGGAAGCAGATGCTCAGCAGAGATGCCTGTCTCACGCTGCCCTGGAGTCGAGGGAGGCCCCGACGCAAGTCCATCTGCCTCCGAACCCCTTGCGTCGGCCCTGCTGTAATGAGCCTCCAGTGATCCCTCAGCCCTGTGGCCTCTACCCTTCTCCCCACCTCCCTCACCCCTACTCCCCAACCCAACAGCAGACTCTGACCCCATCTACCAGGTTTTGTTACCAAACCCCAAAGCTTTTCCACTGTACAGATCAGCCTACAGAAATATTGCCAGGAGCTGTGCGGCCTCAGTGTGGAGAATTCAAACCTACTGCCATAGGACAATAAAGTCATATTTATTATTATCATACACACTGTAACTACAAAAAGTTCCATAGGCATGAACCACGTGCCAGACACTGCTAGAAGCACATTACACATACGAATTGACATATAGGGTCCACACAACCACCTGTGGAGGTAGCGAGTCTTATTCCCATTTTACAGACAAGGAAACTGAGGCCCAGAGAAGTTATTACTGGCCCAAGTTTACACAGCTGGGATTTCACCCAGGCAGTCTGGTCCCTGGGGGGTCTCTCCACAACCACGCTCCGCTCTCTGGCTGTCGGGAGGTACCACCTGCTTCCCGTAAATGGTCATTTACCACCTCTCGGCAGCTGGGGTGGGAGCCGGACCCTTGCTGTGAGGTTAGTGCCAGTTTTTGCTGCAGAGGTGAGCGGGTATATCTGCTCCCCACAACGCTGCTCAAAGAAGTGTCAGGCCACCCCCAAGGCACTGTTTCTTAGACCAGTGTTGGGAACAAAGGTAAAATGTTCCTCTTTCCTTCTTAGAGGTTCTCAGAGCAAATGAACTTGAGATTTCATTAAGATAGCCATTGTGTGCGACAACTGGACGGTCTGGCTGAACAGGTTTTCTGTTTTTGGGTTTTTAAAGAAGTACCTGCTTTAAAACAAGATTAGTATCAATTTGGTTTCCCTTCTCTCTGCGAGTCACCTCTCTGGGAGCCCCCTAAACCTCGCTAGGAGGAGGCGTTCCTGTGGCTGCTGCCTGCAGAGGCTGGGAGTTGGGGGTCCACCCTGGAGATGGAACAGGGCCGGAGTGAGGACAGCCATCAGAATGGCAGTGTCCATCCACTGATCAATGAGCCCTACTATGTGCCGGGCGGTGGACACACATCACCTCTGATTCTTACGATAACCCTGGAGGCGTATTATGATTCAAAACTTGGGTATTGGAGTGGCCCAGAATGGAGTTAAGTCCCCACTCTACACTTAACAGCAGTGTGACCTTTGGGAGGTCTCAGTCACCTCTGTGGCTTTCACTGTCCTCATCTAAAAGCGGGCATCCTATTAGCATCTGCCTAATAGGGCTCCTGTGAGAGTGAATGAAATCACGTGTATAAATAAAGCACGCATGTAAAGCAATGACTAAATAAATATTATCTTTCGGATAGTTGTAATTATCCTCATTGCACACCAGAGGAAACTGGGGTTCAGAGAGGGAAAATGACCTGCCCCCAAATTGCAAGGCTGGTAGCTGGTGGAGACAGAATTGGCAGCTCTGGATCCAAATTCCGGCACAGAGTAAGCAATTAATAAGTAGGAGACAGTATTCACGGTAATGGTGAGATTATCACAGACAGGGGGCTGCGGGTTTGGGAACCTGAGCGGACACCCCATGGTGACTGACACCGAGAGGAGACTATGTGAGAGGCAGGCTTTCGGCCAACTGTGATAATGTCTGCTAATGAGGATGGGCTTACACAGTGGTTATCAGAAGCAATGTCCTCTCACACCTTGGCGGTGCCCTCTTTACCTGCTGGTGAAGCGGAGGGTAGCCCGACACTCACCTGCGCCCTCAGAATTCCTCTCAGCTTAGAGGCAACACTGCCACCCCAGCCTGAAATTTAAAAAAACCCAGCACACATACTCAGGGAGACACATCAGGAATTTAAAAGATTTTTCAGGGAGGTTGTAGGATCATTTGTCTCGATAAAAGTAATAACAATTACAGAGAGAGTGTGGCGTAGTGGTGAAGAGAGTCAGCCCCAGTCCCGGGCTGGGAACCCAGCACCATCCCTGACTAGCGGTACGACTTTGAGCAAGTTCCTTAACTTCTCCGAGCCTCAGTTTTCCCATCCATAAAACTGGGAAAAATGGCAGTACCTACTTCACAGAGTTGGGGCTGGGACAAAATGAGATCATGCTTGTTAAGTGCCTGGCCTGTAACAAAACCCACAAATATGTTTAGCCATTATCTGCAAAGATGAGGTCTCCTCCTTGGCTGGGGGAACATTTGCTAGGGGTGGGTGGGCTGACGCTGAGGCTCTACATTCACATTGTCTTGTCTGTGTGGCAGAAAACTCAGGGCCCACTCCCAACCTCCCAGAAGGAAGTGAATAAATGAAGATCCAATAGGCTGCACAGGAAATCCGTCAATTCCCCCAACGCTGCCCCTGCCCCACACCCTTTACCACCCCCCAATGTACACTTGACCTTCTCTTCGGTGAGTCTGAATTCTGCTGTATCCTGGGGAGAAAGCCAAGTTCTTAGCCATGACATCGGACTTTTCCCCCTTTTGTTAAAAAAAAAAGTGGTGAGCAATGTTCTCTTCTTGCATCCCTGCACCATCTCCTCTTTCTCTTCCTCAATTTCTTAGGAATGAAATCACCCAAGATATAAATAAAACGTTCTAAATAAAGCTCTGCTCGACTGCGGCATAAGACATATCTGTGTACGTATGTGACTGTCAGCCAAAATAAGTTAACCTCCGATGGAAGTCATTTTCATGTAATTAATTATTCTTGTCTCAGCTGAAAGAGACAGGTGCACTCTCGGCGCGCTCTGCCAGGACTTCTCGATGAACTTAGGAAGGCTACGCTGAAAACGCACCAAATGATCAGAGCCCGGCGATGACTTTTTGATCTGATATTGTTCCTTGACTTGGAACCTTTATTTTTCAATTACTGCAAACTGAAAAAATGAAAACAAAAGAACTGACATCAAAGGCATTCTGAGGTACAGGAGGTAGGTGATGTGCTAATTAAGCAACAGGAATGCAGCGTCTCCTGGTCAGCTGATGTTTGCATTCTCCAACCCGGAAAGGGCTTTAGGCTGTTTGGGGCTTTGCAGAAAAACCACTTGCATCACAGTAAGTCTGTTATTAGCAAGAATTCTGTTTGTATAATGGAGGTCTAAGCCCTGGCATGGTAAGACGTTTAGACAAGAGGGGAGAATAGCAAGATGAATGAGAGAATGGCCAGGTGAATTTGCAACTTGTTGAATGAAATTGTCCAAATAAGGACTGTTAGAGAGTTGAGAGTCTCTAGTGGAGTGTCATCAGGACCTGCCCTCAGA
Source organism: Avahi laniger (assembly GCA_963575035.1). Classification (NCBI taxonomy): domain Eukaryota; kingdom Metazoa; phylum Chordata; class Mammalia; order Primates; family Indriidae; genus Avahi; species Avahi laniger. The sequence goes on along the minus strand of CAUYSK010055733.1, from coordinate 11,902 downwards.
CTTCTGAACCCATTCGGGGCTCATTGAAGGGAGAAATGACATGAAGCTGGAGAAACGATAACTATACTGGGAGACAGAATCAATCAACCAACCCCAAAGACTGGTATGATGGGTCTATTGAATAAGCTGTTTTCCAAAATAAATGTCAATTCTTGCAAAAAACTGCAGCATACAAAGATCTAACTTAAAAGCAACCCTACGATCTTAATCTTTCTAAGTCATTTGGTTTTAAGTGTTCTCTTGTAAGCAGCATGTAACTGTTTCTGTGCTTCTGTTGTTACCTGTAAATTTTTTTCCACACATATGCTTTAGATTGCCACGCAGTGTCTCTCTTCTTCCCCCAAGCAAGAAAAGAGCCTTGGAAGATTCTACTTCTTCCCTCCCATTTTCCATATTATTGCTCTATAGAAGTTCACTTCTATCTTTTGTAATAGATTTTACTAAAATCAGTAGTTAAGAAGATTTATCAATATATTTAATGATATATTTGCTTACTGCTGTTTCTTACATCCCAATTCTTAATCGGAGTGTACTTTTCTTTTTGCTGAAGTACCTCCTTTAGTAGCTCTTTTATGGGAGGATGGAGCCATCTGTGGACATAGACTCTCTTCATCTTTTTATGTATGAAAATATTTTTATTTCGCTCTCATGTTTGAAAGATAGCTTATCTGTGTATAGAATTCTAGACTGATAATTGTTTTTCTTCAGCAGTTTTATGTTTCCTGGCATCTACTGTTGCTGATGAGATGTCTGCTTAATTGTCTTTTCTTTGTGAGTCATCAATGTCTACTAAAGGAGAACAGAATGCTCTGGATATATTTCAAATGATTACTTCTTGCTTCCTCCTGTCAAAAGCGTGAGGGAATTTTTCTCCCATCTTCACTGGGAGAAGCTGGTAGTTCTCCTGGATGTAAAACGCATGAAAGTGTGAGGCCTTCTTCTCTCTCTCTTCTTATAGAGACACTTTTCACTGGATTTAGGACCCACCCTAAATCTGGGGTGATTTCATCTTGAGACACTTAACTAATTACATCTGCAAAGACCTCATTTCCAAAAAAAGTCATATTCTGGAGTTCCAGGTAGACGTGAATGTTGGGAGGATGCTTTCCAACCCATTCTAGGATATGTTGATGCTCTTTTCTCATCAAATCGAGATTTTCTTTCTGGTTCTTGATATGATGAGCAATATTTGATTGAAATTGAACATTTGGGGTATTATGTTATGAGACTCTGGATTTTATTTAAACCTTCTGTTTTGGTAGATCTTTTCAGACGCTTCTTCAGAGGAACAGGTGTTCCTCATTAATGCTGGGTGGTGGTGTGGCTACAGCTTCCCCACCTGGTGTCCATGACAACACTCTGGCTGGCAGGTACATGGATACTTCCTTACCCCTTTCCAGGTGGTGTCCACTTCCATGGCATGGGGGTAGCCGTGAACTGCTGGACAGTGGTGAATACTTTGATTTTCCACTTGGCTCTTTTAATAGGGAGGTGGACGGGCACATCATCCTACCAGGCGTGGGTGGAAGTGCAGGCTCCCATGTGGCCTCTACTGTTGGGTTGGGCCTCGTTACCACTCAGTGGGGGTAAAAGTTCTGGCTCCCCACTCAGCCTTTCCTGGTGGGGTGTGAGTGGGGCCACACCTGCCTGGCATAGAGTGATTTCTGTCTAAAAGTTTTCTATCTTGCTAGGTTGCCCCTGTTCAGATCCTCTGGCTAGAAAAAGCAGGTTTCCTTGGGACTTGTTTTCACTTTTGTTTGTGCCTGTTGATACTTCCAGGTTGCCAGGTTTTCTAACGCCCAGTCTGGGATATGTGAGGCAAAAAGAAAACTCAAAGAGCTCACTGCTTTGTCATTCCTTGGGTGTGAGGTCCCTAGAAGGTCTGTTTTCTTCTCTCCACATCCCAGTGTCTTTCTGTTTGTTTTGGATGTAATGTCCAGGGTTTTTAGGGGAAGAACCTCTGCTTCCTCTTTCCATAAGTGGAAGTTCCTACTTCCAGGATTTTTAACTTTTTAAAATCTTTCTTTTTAATTCATTCTCATCTGCCTAGTTTTTGTTCATTATCTTGGTCATGTTCTATGGATGTTATTCCCTCCTTTATCTCTGAGCATTATACTTCTACTTATTTAAATCCTTTTGCAGATTGCTCTAATATTTGCATTTTCTTGGTAGTGATGAATTTGTTGACCGTAGTCTATAGTACATGCTTTGGAATTTTAGTTTGAGAGCTCATCTTGAAGAGAAGTTGTGTGTATACGTGCGTGTGTGTCCCCTCCCTGGGATCACCTCCCTGACCAGCAGTTTTGCAGTCATCTCCTTCTAACCCACTGGGTTCGTGAGTAACCAGACCTTGTCTTGATAGCTCAGGGGTTTTGTCCCACAGGGACAGTGATAAGATATGATTTGGCTTCAGATCAGCTCCGTAGGTGCCTCTGCTCATTCCTGCCACCCTGGGCCACTGTCGTAATGTTTTGGTCTCTAGTCATGGGTGGAAAAGTCCTTCCCAGGCTGGACTCCGTCCTGGGATCCCTGCAAAACAATTCTGTCCCTTCTCCACCTTGTAGGATTTAACTGCCCCAAAGAATCTATGTGTTTTTCTAGAACAGTTAAGTCTTAAAGTATGTTTTTATATTTTATTCACTATTTGTATAATTCTGGAGGTGGAAGGAGGAAAGTATGGTGTGAACCCATAATGCCATTTTTATGGGAAATAATCTTCTTTTCCCACATATAGCTTTGAAAAAGAACCTCAGTTTCATGGAGCATGAGTTACCCTGGCATTTTGGTTACTATCTTAATTAACTTGTAGTCAGGCAATTGCTTGATAACTGTATTAAGTTTAGATAATGATAACAATCCTTTTGGAAAATCATTTACTGATATTTTAGATTTTTCAATCAAAAACCTTCAATTGCAAAATTACATATTTTGGGCCTGTATTAACTTGGGGAATAAAAGTGAAGAAGCAACATAGAATCTTTGAACATCATTGAACTTCCTGCTCTGATCCAGAATTACAGTCTTTTTGTAAAATCACAAAGAAAATAAGAGGATGTGATTTTTTTTTTTTTCTCTTAAAGGCATTTTTTTTCCCCCAGCATAAACTTGAGTCTGTAATCTTGGAGCCAAGCAGGGTTTCAGCTACCTGTTTGTCCTGATTGTTGTTCACATTCAGTCTGGGTGATCAGCCAAAATATGTTTAGACAAAAATAGCAATTTTGCCCACTCCCAATCCACTTTCTTTTTCATCCTCCCTCACCACTTCAATTTCACCATAATTGTACCGTTCCCATAACAACAGCCAAATAACTGGATCTTCGTGGAGGGCTTATAACAGGGTCGTCCACAAAGCCGCTGGCAACGCTGAACAGACCCTGTCTATCAGCACCTCACAAAGGAGACGGCCATCAGGGGGAACAGTTCTTGGCGGCTCCGAATCCAACTTGCAGCTCAGCACCCCCTGTTTCTCCTACATTCCTCCTGTGCACTTGGTCTTAGGATTGTCATTCCCTTGCGGCCCTGCCTGGGACATTAAAAAATGCACACACAGAGAGACACACAACAAAAACTCTTTCTCTGCATAGATTACGCCAGATTGCAGCAGAGATCAAGGAACAACATTCTGGCTGAAGTCTCATTGCTGTGCTTCACATTATGTGGTAGCACATCAGTGCCAAGAATCAAATCACCTTTACTGGTGTGTGTGTGTGTGTGTGTGTGTGTGTGTGTGTGTGTGTATTTCCCTTTTTGCTGAGCCACTGTGTGATTTCGGGGAGTGAATTTGTTGATCAGGGTACCAAAGCTGGCTGGATAGGAAGCTGCCTTTGTTACGGCCTGCAAGGTATGTCAAGTTAAGTTAGATGTTTCCCTACCAACAGATATTTTGATCTCTTGGTAATAAAGACAGCGGCCGAGGGTAAACCTGGAGTTGAATCCTGCATTCTGTCTGAATTCAGGACTGCGACTCTGCAAATTGACAGCTCGCATAACTTTGCTGGTGTGTTGCCAACAGCTTTGGTCGAACTCTGGGGCACGGAGGGCAAGAGAAGAAGACGGCAGGAACAAGGGGATTGTGAGTCCTGTTCATCTTCCAGCACAGACTCTCAGGGTTTGGATGTGACACTTCAGTGTCACACCTGGAGCTGCATGTGTAAAAGCCACAGAAGGGAACTGCAAACACAGAGCCCAGTCTCCCTCCCACCCCTGGTGTTCCTCAGGGCCCGCCGGGAATCTGCCGCCTGGCTGCAAAGTGGACTCTGACACCTACGGGCCTCGGGTCGGCCCCTTGGAAGTGGGTTTCAAATGCATCACTCTGGCTGAAAATTCAGTTTCTAACCTGACCAGGGACAATGTCAATATTTTACATTCACAGGAACTACTGTTGTTTTCTAAGCAGTTCCCTGTGTTTTACTAATGATTTGATCAATCACACGCTTGTCACAGTGCATTCTGCTGTTTGACTATGCAACGTGTGGAACACAGGCCAGCAGCGTCAGGGTCACCTGGAGCTTGTGAGAGATTCAGACCCCAGGGCCCACCCGAGACGTCCTGAGTCAGAATCTGCGTTTCAACAAGATGCCCAGGTGATGCGGTGAGAGTTAGAGTTTGGAAGCACTGTTCCAGGTGCGTCCTTGTCAAGTTCTCAAATTGCCCTTGTTTTTGCATTTCCTTGGCAGGGACGAGTCTGTTGGTCATCTCCCATAGGATGTGATTTGGAATTTTAGTTTCAAAGCTCATCTTGAATAAATGTGCACGTGTGTGTGTGCACTTGTGCACATGTGTGTATGTTCCTTTTTTCCCCCCAAGACCCTTGAGAACAGCTCAGGATTCACAGCCAAATCTGCCTGAGTTTGACCCATAACTCTACAACTAACCAGCAAACTACCTCATCTCTTTGAACCTCGGTTTGCTCATCTGTTCAGTGGGCATGATGATACCAACTTCATTCAGTTTTAATGAGGATAAAAATAACGTACATAAAGCCCCTAGCCTAGCACCTGGTACAAAAGAAGTGTTTAATACATCATCATGTCATTATCTTTATATCATTATCTTTAGTTTTTATGGAGATATAATACCGTAAAGTGCACAAATTTTACATGTCGAGTTCAGCGAATATTTGCACACATACATACCTATGGGACCACTGCCTTGATTAAGGTATAGAATATTTCCAGCCCACCCACCAGAAGACATCTTGGTGTCATTATTATTTAAGAGGAGTAAAAGAGGCAATCTTCACTCTCAGGAAGGCTTAAAATTTCTCTGGGGCAAAAATCGAAAATATAAGAAGTCATTAGGGAACCATTAGGGAATATGTGCTCATGCTGTATGTTGGGGTGGGGTGTTAGAATGAGGGAGATGTGGTTATGAGAAGACAGAGCCCAGGGAGCTTTGAGAAAGGCTATATGGGGTGGAAAATTCTGAATTACCTACCTCTCAAGGTGAGGCAGAAATTCTTCCTCTTCTCAGATAAAGACCTTGAGTGTTAAGTTATTAATAGTTTTTAAAAGGGGAGCTGAGATTAGATTTTTCATCTTCTAGAGTTCTTTTCCCCCATCCAGTTTAGTACCAGATTGTCATTAGGCTTGGAGGATGGCTCCAAATTTCATGACTACTATTCAAAAGTCCTTTGTATCCTCATTATGAATTTGGAAGGGTGGTAGTTTCACACATGAGATCAAGGAGGGCTTCCTGGAGGAGGTGACACGGGACATACTTCTTGATGAATGGGGAGGAAGAAGGAAACAGGAAAAGAAAATAGTTCTGGTTTCTACAGAGCAGATCCATCATGTCCAGTCCTGTTGGAAATCTTGATTTAGATCTCCATGTGTAAATCATCTTTGGATTAAAACAAATTTAAGCAATTTGGAACCCTGGGTGGCCATTGGATGGGACTTGATATCGTGAGTGTGTTAATCTCAAGGGCAGTATGTGCTAACAGGGTAACATGTACAACCCCTCCGAGTATGGCCAACTTCTGACAAAGAAATGATGGCTCAGCCGATGGAACAGTTAGTACACAGTGTTCCCTTTCCTGAGCTGGGCAAGTCCAAGACATACAAACTACAAGAACAGGGACATTTGTCTGAAGGCAAGAGACAAACTATCTCTTTCCTTTAGCTTCTCAAAGCTGACCAAGACTGCTAGTCTGCTGGCAAGATGAAGCCTGAGTAAATGGTGGTCAACACTTAATAGATTTAATGCCATGGACACATGCCTGTTCAATTCAATCCGACCAATGCTGGATGAGGGTCTGCCGTGGGGTGGGTGGCACATCAGACCCTGAGGATGCAGTGGGAACATCACAGAGAGGTCTCTGCCCTCAGGGAGCCTACAGCCTCTTTCAAAGTCTTTGCTGTAAGATGCCACCTTGCCAGTCATTCATTCACTTGCTGACTCCATTGTTCAAGTATTTATTGAGTTCCAGGCACTGGGCTGAATCCTAAAACTAGAGTCTGCTACCAAATCAGGGAAGCTGGATGACTTGCTCAAGGATAGAATCATATGTGAAGCCCAAATCTTCCAGAATGTTTTTTTTAAAGACCAAATAGTACATATTTTACTTATTTATGTATTTATTTATGTATTTATTGAGATAGAGTCTCATTCTGTCACCCAGGCTAGAGTGCCATGGTGTCAGCCTAGCTCACAGCAACCCCAAACTCCTGGGCTCAAGCAATTTAGTGATTCTTGGAAATGGAGGATAAGTCAAATTTATTTTGTAAAAAGTCTAGTAACTATCTTAAGTTGCTCTTGGTTAATTGAACATGCATAATTATTAACCTTCTTTCTATAGTACAGTTTAACAGTGAGCCTCAAACGGCAACATCCAGTCTCCAAACAACCACCGCCACCACCTTGCAAGTGTTCTTGATTGCTGTGGTGGATTAAAGAGCATTCTTTGACAGTCCTTTCAGGAGATGGGGTCTATTTCCCTTTCCTTTCATCTGGGCTGGCCTATGACTGCTTGGAAAAATAAATTATGGAAGAAGTGATGTGCATACCTTTCAAAGCTGGATCATAAGAAGCCTTCTGTCTGGGCCCCTTGGAGCACTCTCTCTGGGAGCCCTGAGCTAATGAAAGAGCTCCAACTACCCTTACAGTGCCATGTTTGAGAGGCCACATATAAGTGCTCTGTTCAACAGTCCTCTACTTTCAGCTGCACCCACCAAATCCCAAGACATGTGAGAGAAGCTTTTTGGGTCCTCTAGATTAGTTCATCTTTGAACCAAGTAACACTTGGTCAAAGCCACGTGGAGCAGAAGAATCGTCCAACTGAACCCTGTTCTGATACCAAACACACAACATTATGTGATAGGATAAATAGTGGTTGTTGAAGGCTACTACGTTTGGGGTGATTTGTTAGGCAGCAATAACTGGAGCACCTGCTCTTCCAGATGCAGCAACAGAATTAACGATTTCTACTCTTCCTCACCAAGTCTCTTCCTCACCCACTCTTGACCTATAGCATAATGCACACCAAAAAGGGTGTGTTCTGTGATGTGAAACAGAACCATTTTAGTTATTAGGGAGTGCAGATAGACAAAATAGCACCCAGCAAGGGACTTGGTGGGCTAGGCCTCTCTCGCCCCATCCCCCTAGCTGGTACCTTATCCCCAGCCCCAAAAGTCAAGGCTCTTGTAATGAATGCTCCAACCGACAGCCTGGTCCCTGAGGGGTGCCGTGATGCATTGCCTAGTCACTGAGGGTGTTTAAATTACTCACTTTGAACAGTCCTCCCCATGGAAGAGATTAAATCCCAACTAACAGAATGATGCATGAGAATTGAAGGGACACAAATCTGTCAACATCGCTATTTCTCATCAAACCTCCACTCTTTGGAGTGAGGGCTCCTAAGCGACTGTTCAGACTGTGAGAGCATATGCAACTTCAGAGGGGCATAAAATGAGGGAAATAAATGGATGCCTGCACCTGGAAACTCTTAGAAAGCCTGTATGGTCCAGTTATGTTATTCTTTTTAACATTTTCATTGTAAAATGGCATTTCTTTCCAGGATAAAAGCTCATTGAAACGATGCCTTCCTAGAAGCATATGCACAAACTTTACACTCTGCCAATTTTATATCTGAATAAAACTTAAATGCATCAAAACATCCTTTGAAATAATTAAGGGCATTTCACCAACAGGGGCATGCAGCTAAATGTGCCCGAGTATATCCGAAGTCAGCAGATGGAGATAAGGGAATTAATACCGTATTATGTCATTTTATAATCATTTTTTTAAAATGGAATTTGGCTTTCAAAGGATATACTTTTTCATTTGGGGTAAAATAAGGTGCATTCTCTGCTCAAAATGAGTGCCCCATTCGTGTAAAGTTAATGTATGAAGTGCCATTTATCTCCCGGTTGTTGAAGGGAAAGCAATCATTTAGTGGGGTTCTGCCTTTCCCTGGGAAGGGAGCCTCCAAGACAGTTTTGATCCATTGATGAGCGCTGTCTAATATGCTCCCTGAGGTACAGTTTCCCTAAATCTATTAGACTTTTACAGTCCTCCAGGATCTGCAGTCTGGAGATGCTCCATCACACTGTATTAACTTGACAACGTAATGTACAGCTATCTTTTATTTTCATAGGAAGTACTAAGTTTGACCTTGAAACTCTAAACCACACTTTATAATCCTCAGCCCATCCTGGCAAAGAGGGCCCCCCGCTAAGAAAAACGCCCTGGCTAGATCTGAGTCTGTAAAACCTTGCATGGAATCTCGGGCGAGGAGAGGTAGGAGAGTGGGGGTCCTGGCAGCTCTCTCTGCCACTTGACCCCCAGGAGCAAGTGGAATGGGGAACTGAGGAGATGTCTACTGTATCCGCAGCTACTGTTTACTGAGCTCCCACCATGGGCCAGGCACTGTGCTTCACATGGATGGTCCTGTTCACTCCCCATGAGGTTGATGTTATCCTTGTCTCATAGATGAGGAAACTGAGGCTCAGAGAGGTTAAGTAACTTACCTGAGGTCACACAGCTAGTAAATGACAGAGCCTGGATTCAAACTCAGGTCTTTTTGATTCAAAAGCCAGAGCTCTTAAGCGTGATGCAATGATGGCTCACTCTGAAATCAAATCTCTGCCCCCGAGAAAAGGAAGTTGGCTTGGGCCATGCTTGTCTGATTTGGTCCCTTTGAGTGAAGTGGCTCAGCGCTTCCCTTCGATTGCCATAAGCCAGTGGCTGGGCGTTTCCCTCCTGGATCCTCCCCTAGGAACAGAGTCCCTCCCTGGGCCTGAGGATTTCTCTCCTGCTCTGGAGACACCCCACATGCCCTCAGAGCAAGAAATGAACAGGGGCTGGAGTGGTGCCTCCGCGCAAGCCTGCTGGACGGGGAGCCCCCTCAGGACCATCCTCATGCTTCCCGAGACCACTTGGTCTGTACTCAAACTCCAGGGGACATCTGAAAGGGCACAACTTCTGCAGGGAGCAGCGCCTCTGGGTGGCTGGATGGAGATCCCCAGAGACCACATAGGTGCACAGTCACCCAGCCAATGGCAGACATAGACTCTGGCCGGGAGAAGCATTGTACGGGTCCATGGTGGGTGCTCCTAGATTTGCTCCTTCCTGCAAGCCATAAAGGCTTTTAATTATTGAAGAATGATTCTTGCGTCTGGCCAATTTATCAGCCTCTGGCAGGAATAAAGAGTCAACCAGCCATGAATCCTATCTGATTACTAATAAGAACCACATAAAATGACACGAGTGCTGAGGAATGCTCTCGGCTGGGTTCCAGCCAAGGCAGACCTGGATTGGATGAGCGTAGGTTAAGAGAACTACTGCTCTCCCCGGTGGCTCTAAGTGGACGCAGAAGGTTCTGTTCCCAAAAGTCAGATGCTCACAGGCTCCAGCAGGACAGGGACACGGGCCTTCCTCCTGTCTCTCCCCAGGCAACCAGGGCCCTCCTGCCGCTGCTCCAGTGCATCTCTGCACCCTCAGGCCTGGGTCCTGGCGTCTCGCAGGGGGAACTTGGAGCCAGGATGCCTGGGTTCAAATCACATCATAAAATCCCTCCCCAAATATGCGTCAACAAATGAATGGATAAGCAAAATGCGGCATATACGTAGAATAGCATATTATTCATCCGTAAAAAGTAACAAAGTACCCGCGCACGCTGTAATGTGGACAAACCTCAAAAACGTGCCAAGGGAGAGAAGCCAGGTCCAGAAGGCCACAGAGCGTATGATTCCCATTATATGAAACATCCAGAACAGGCAAATCCACAGAGACAGAGGGCAGATTGGTGGCTGTGAGGGGAAGGGGGAGGCGGGCAATGAGGAGAGACTACTTAAGGGGTGTGGGGTCTGCTTTTGGGGTGATGAAAATGCTTTGGGGCCAGGGACAGCTGGTGGTCGCACAACTTCATGGATGTGCACAATGCCGCTGAACTGTTCACTTTAAAATGGTGAATTTTATGTTGTGGGAATTTCACTTCAATAAAAGACAAAAATAAAAGCAAAAACAAATCGCATCACATCAGAACGCTCCCTTAAACAAGCCGTCATTGGGAAATGCTCAGAGACCCAAGAACGGCCCATGAGCCCTAAGGCGGGCTGGGTTCTGGGAAAGCCGTTGTCTTCCCGAGAGAAGTTCAGACGCAGCTGGCTCCACACCCCTCTGCCTTGCCCGTCCTCTCTTGACCGCGGGGGCACTGTCAGGGGTCACAGGAGCGAGCACCAGCGTGAGGGCAGAGCAGGAGGTGCGGAGGCCGGCCCCGCCTCCGCGCGGCTGTGACCCGGGGCCAGTGCTGCCCCACCTCTGGGTTTTGGTTACCGAGAGGAATAAATTTGTATTTGTTTAAGCCACTCTGAAAACAAACCAATAGAAGCAATCGTCTGCACAGAGCTTGCTGTGGGCCCTCAGGAGCCTTGCAACTTGGTGGGAGACAATTCTAGATGCAAACTGCGGTGGTTTTGTATGAGCTAGAATCAGGGACACAGGGGAGCCCTGACCCCCACCCAGGTGAGGGGTCCGTTCAGTCGGGGAAAGGCCTTCCTGAGCTCCTGAGCGGGGCCTCAGTGCCCGAGGAGGAGGAGGTAGCAGAGAAGAAGACGCTCAGGGCAGAGGGAAGAGAAACGTCTGCAGGAGACACCTTGAGTGGCCCTGCAGGGATGCCGTCACCTGTGCAGGAAACGTAGCGCCCGCTCAGCTTTGCTCGAGTGCAGCGTGAATGGCATTTAAAATATGCTAACATCTACGCTTGCAGTCTTCTGACCACCCTCCCTGACGGCCTTGGCCATGCTTATTTGCGCAAGGGGTGGAGAGGACACGGCCAGGCGGCCAGGCCGGCCACACGGCTGCACCCGGGGAAGGAGGGGAAGTGGGCCTCTGGGAGAAGAGGAGGACAGGGGAGTGGCATTTAAGAATGAATGAAGGGGAGGCAACCGGGGGTGGGGGGTGGAGGGGAGGGGAAAGAAACCAACCTAATGGGTACTATGAACACCATCTGGGTGGCGGGCACACCCACAGGCAGGACTCAAGCATCATAAAAATGATCCATGTAAATTGAAACATTTGTATCCCCTTAATATTTTGAATAACTAAATAAATAAATAAAAAGAATTAATGAAGGGGGAAGAGGAAACGGATGAGCAGCTCCAACGGGGACTGGGGCTTGGAGGGGAGAGCTGTGAAAAGTGGGTTTTTAGGCCAGCCCTCCGCATGCGAAGGCCTTCCCCGAGAGACTGCCAGAGAATACGCTCACCACAGTTCAGTGCTTTTTGGGGGTGGATTTTCTGTTGGCTGTGCTGTTGGCTGTTGCAGGCTGAGTCCCCTCTGAGACAGGAAGAAGAGGGCTCCGTTCCCCTTGGGTGACAGGGAGGCGCGAGGCAGAGGATACATGGGGCGGGGGTCACACTGCAGAGAATCTCCTGGGTCTGGGACCTTATCCCGCAGGCAG
>CAUYSK010055729.1:0-16510 GCA_963575035.1 Avahi laniger | reverse complement strand
TTAGTTGTCCAATTAATTTCTTTCTATTTTTAGTAGAGACGGGGTCTCGCTCTTGCTCAGGCTGGTCTTGAACTCCTGAGCTCAAACAATCCGCCCACCTCGGCCTCCCAGAGTGCTAGGATTACAGGCGTGAGCCACCGCGCCTGGCCTCATGTTGATTTTTTTAATGCATTTGTTTGGACCAGGAGTTAATACAAGGAAGAAGGAAACTTTGCTATTCGTTTTTATATCTCTGTATTCCATGATAGGATTTGGCTTGGAATCTGTACTGGCAATGGATCCATTGCTTCTTAGCTTTAAATTCACCCTTTTTGACTGCTCTGTAAAAACAGATTAGGTCATTTAAAATTTTTTTCCTTGCCAACTGGCACTGAAACGTTTTCATCAAAGGGCATTGGGAGACGACACTTCAAGAACAAAGAATTTAGCTTCCTGGTTCCATGTGCTTGGTAGGCTCTCGCAGCCTCCCCACTGGCTGGTACAGGGCAGCCAGCAGATTCCCCAGCAGACTTCCCCTCAGGTGGTTTTATACCTCCCTGTGAACAGCTTTCCTTGCAATCCTACAGAGCAGATTTCTGGCACAAGTTCCACTGGCATGACATCATAGAGACCTCACTGTCATCCAGCAAGTAATAGCTGTGTCCTTCCCCTGAGGGTGATTTTGTCCCACAGGGGACATTTGGCAAAGTCTGAAGTCACCTTTGGTTGTCACACTGTAGGGGGGGAGTTTTATCACACTGTAGTGGGTAGAGGTTAGGATGTTGCCAAACATCCTATGATGATCAGGACAGCGCCCTACAAAAAAACTACTACCTGGCCCTAAATATCAATAGTGCTAAGCTTCAGGAACTTTGTCCTATAACAAGGTCTAGCTCTTAGTCCCAGTAGGGTGGATTGGAGAGGAGTAGAGAAAGGGCAGGCACAAAGGGAGGGATCTTGTCTGGGTCTCTCTCACAGGAGTAGGGTTAATGAGTACTCCTTATATCTACTATTTCTATATTCTCTAGAGCTCTGTTTACTTCTTACTAGCTAATCTCTCATTATTCCAATCCCCTATTATAGTTACTAATTTTTTATCATAACCTTTTCCTGCTCAAACTACTGTATGCTGATTGGACCCGGATTGATAAAGCATCACTCATTCATTCATTTCAGTAGATAGTTAGTGAGTGCTTATTATACGTTCTGACATCCTAACTGTGGATGCAACCGAGAACAAAATAAGTATATCCTGTTGTCCTCAAATTTGTAGTTTTTAAGTCAATATAGGCAAACAAGTATTGTAAATATATGACATGGCAAGCAAAGGATGGTAGGATGGTACAGCGAAAAACAACAGAGAGCCCATCTTATGGGAGGCGAGGGAAGTGATCAAGTAAAGGCTCCATATGTTTTTGATGAAATAAATTAATTACCTCAACTAATAAAATTATCATTTTAATTTAGCAATTCTAGTTATTTAGCTTGGATGGTGGGAATTTGACTTAGTGATATCCTTATCCATTTGGAGAGTCTTTGGAATTCAAATATTTTACCCCTTGAGATATATACAGATTTAGAAGTTGTAGAGTTAGATTCATATTTAATTTGATGAAAATACTTCAGCTCAATTCATAAGCCATAAATTTCCTCCTTTTTAGGTGGACTTTTTGATATTATCATATTACTTATTTATTATCATGGTTCTAAGCTTCTTAAGGCAACTCTTTTTATGCATTTCTATGTATCACAACACTGAGCCTACAGGTTAACATATAGTCGATACTCAATATGTTCTTACTGAATTAATAAATATATGAGATTTCTACCTTGGTCATTTAAAGCATAATGTGATACAACTGAAAATGTATTAAAACAGATGTCATGAGATCTGTGTTGTAATCTTGGCACTATAAAGAGCTTGGACAATTCATATTCCCTCTGGGACTCACCTTCCTCATTTCTAAACTACAGGATTTGGAAGAGGTTTTTCAAAGTCTCATTCTGTTCTAAAATCCTAAGATATAACAAATGTATTAGAATATAAGAACTTGAAGGCATGATATGTCTGGATTAATTCTTATTATTGTACAGTGTGATCTGAGTATACCCAACACTTCTTGGTCTTAAGTTCCTCATTTGTAAAATAAGCTGATTTATAAAAGGAGTTAAAAAAACTCTGGCCATTGGGCCAAAGTGGAAGTGAGCTTTTGTGAAAGAGACCATATGGCCCACAGAGCTGAAAATATTTACCATCTGGCCCTTTAGAGAAAATGTTTGTTAAACTCTTGTCTATAAGGTCCTTCCTACTTCTCTGTTTTAAATCTCTTCTATGACTTTCTCACTAATCCAGTCAACAACTAATGATTTTTAACAATGAATTTTTTTGAAAAAGGTGTTAAAGTTTTACCAATGGCCTACCAGCATATTAGTGAGATTGGACTTCTTTTACTTTGAACAGAGTCAAAGGTTACTAAAGAGAATCTCTGTGGGTTTGTGACTTGATAGATTAGAGCTGGAAACTGTCCATTCAACAGAGAGGGAATTAAGCAGCATAATATTTACACATTTGTCTTTAAAACCCCCAAATACTAGATGTCTATATGGCCCACATATGGCAGGTTACCAGTAAGTTCTAGTTGGGTGGAAGAATTAAGAATCTGGGTTTTTCAGGCAGTAATGCTGTATATCATTGCTATAAGAACTTGCAATAGGGTGAGGGTCCACTACCATTTTAAAGCATTAGGAAAGGCAAACATGATGAAGGGCTGTCAAACCCACCTCTTTCTATGACTTTAAACTGCAAACACAGTCTCTGGATATGTTCCTTTTACAATGGAAATATACTTACTGTGTAGTTAGATCATGCTTGCTTAGGTTGTTCTACAATTCAACTCACATCATTAAATTGAAGCAATAAAATGTCTTTCTTTCTTATAAACCTCTGAATTTTATCTTTCCTGCTTAATAAATATTTTTATTATAAAAATATATAATATTTTTATTAATATAATAAAATATATTTTATTTTAATAAAATAATATAAATAAAATAAATTTATATTTATTAATATAATAAAATATATTTTATTATAAAAAATAAATATTTTTGTTATTGGCTGGTGAAAACACATCAGCCAATAACAATGCCATAATAAGGACAAGTTCAAATGATCACAGCTTACACCATTCTAGCGAGGCAGATTTGTTTTCTTGTAATCATCCTGCCAATATCCTCATGTCACCCCAGATTTTATTGTGGAAAATGAACCAAAATAAAATCCACTTAGGTTGCAGGAAAGGCTGAGGCTGTGAATATTTTAAGTTTACCACCCTATCAGTTAAGCAATATGACTACAGACAATGTGGTATGTGGAGTCCCTATAGTCTTATCATGTAGACAGAGAATCACAAGCTATGTGAAAAGAAGGACACAGGGGACCTAGGCAGGTAAGTTACCATTGAGGGCACGGTCCTTCATGAGACTGACCTGGTTGATGAGGTTAGAGTGGTGCCCAGTCTTGCCATCTTCAAATCTTTCCTCTATTGTCCCTCTCCTCTCCCCCAGTGCACCTGCAATTCTAAAATATTCTTTTGAATTTTCATGATTTTTTAGTCTTAGGGGTATGTCATCAAAATGCAAATAACTCTGGCAGAGAACCATCTTAATCTCTAATAAGCTATTACCAAAATTAATGTAAAGCCTGAAGCAAAGTTCTAGAGAATGCAAGAGTGGAATTAAGAGGTACAGGGATCAAACACAAAGAAAAGGATGTGTGCGGGAGGGATGGGGTGCAATGAGAAGGAGTAATGCCTACAGAAGAGTAAATTGAAGAAGATGAGGGAACTCGGGGGCAGGGTGTCAGAACTGGGAAGACAAGTAGACAGATGGCATCAGAAGAACCAACACTGGAGAGTGCCAAGGGCGTGTTAATGATCAGGTGCTCCAAACCTGTACTCTTCATGTACTTCTTTATCTAAAAGACAGGCTGACCGAAGGATGGAGGAAGATCAGAGCAGGACTATGAGAGTTAGCCCTCAACTCTCTCATCATGTTTAAGTTAAGGGTTAGCAAATCATGGCCAACAGTCCTAATTCGGTCTGTTGTTGTATAGCCATGAGCTAAGGATGATTTTTACATTTTTAAATGTTGAGAATGAAATCAAAAGATGAATAATACTTCTTGGCACATGAAAATGGCATGAAATTCAAATTTCAGTGTCCATAAATAAAGCTTTATTGAAACACAGCTGTGCTCATTCATTTACATATTGTATTTGGTTGCTTTTGCACTGCAAAGACAGAGTTGAGTAGTTGCAACAAAGATCATTTAGCCTACAAAACCTAAAATATTTACTAACTAGCCCCTTACAGAAAAAGATTGCCAACCTCTGGCTTAAGTCATGCAGCTCTGGCTTCACACCTGCAGACGCCCGCCCTTAAGATGATAAAACTCCGGTGCTTAACACAACCCACCATATTTGTTGAGCAGTTTAGTGATCATCTGTTCTTCCTTGAGCATATGCCTTGGTGAGCCTTGCCCTCCACCAAAGTGCTCATCAGAAACACCTGCAGTATCCTCCCTAAGAGGAGTTGAACACATACTATTTTCTCCATATCTTTTCATCTCCTTTGGCATTCTGGGTCCCAACGTAGATGGCTATCTAGGCTCCTGCCTGGCTGGTCCACTACATGATTTGCCTATCGTAGAGCATGGGATATTTCTGTTTGTTCACCTCTGGAACCTGGAGTTGAGCATCTAAATAGCTGTAGCAAAGAGGAATGTAGAAAAGCACTAATCCACCATAAGCAACAAGGCTGGGAGGAGATCTGGGTAGAGACCAGCATCAGAAGCCCTATCTTTGAAAACTGATGCAGGTGTGGCTAAAGACCTGGAAACTGAGTCCAAACAGAGGCTACATGTGGAGGGCAGGGTGAGCTTTCCCTGCTAGCACTGGTAAAGGAAAAAAAAAACATTCTAATATAGGCACAGATTTGTCTCTAATTGAGCTGGTCCTATATATTGTTTTTAAGCCTGTATTGAATTTGTGTCTTGTTCATCTCATTATCCCAGTACCTAACACAGGAAGCAAGTATCCATTGTTATATCTCTTAATGCAGAAACATCAAAATTTCCTAGTATAGTTCTAATATCAATGTATTAAAACATGTTTAGTTTTAATACTTAGGTTCCAGTTTGGGTACAGAGAAATAATATTCAGTTTGCCAACTCCAGTGATGTTTTCTCTATGTCCAACCTTTTTTTAGTAACCTGTTTGTTACACCATTCTTTAAGGGCCTTGGGACCAGCCTTAGTCTTATAAGTTGCTACCTAATCACTGTACTAGTGGTGAGAGTCCTGGTACTCTTTTAAGTATATGACATGAATATGTTTACTACACATGAGGAAACTGTATCTCTGGGTAGTTACAAACTTGAAACACAGTCACCCAGACTGCCCTGATCTATAGAGATTTCTGAATTTCTTAAAGGACTACTTGCAATGTCCTGAAATCTTATGCTTGACACTCCCTCCTAATTGAACTATTTTTATGTTCCTGCACACTGCATTTCCTCTAGGCTGGGTCCTTGTCTCTGTGTCCTAGATTTTGTCTCAATAACACAACTGGCCCACGGTATGGTAAATATCACAGAGTGTCACTGCTGCTAGGGACCTTAGGTCAGCCACACGTGGTGTGTAATTCATTCTTATTGTCTTCTGGGGTCCCACGGAGGGCCTTAGGAATCACCTAGAGGTATATGGAGGGAAAGAGAGAAGACCCCTGAGTACTCTAAGGGTCTTATCTCTATGGAAGCCAGAAAAGTTCCTTTATTTTCTTTCTAATTTGTTTTATTTAAACATTGTACTTGGTAAAACAAAAATTTAAAAACTGTTGGTGGTAAGATGTCATTCTAGCTGGACATTATCAGAGGCAATAGTCAACATAATTAGTGACCAGTATGGCACAGGAACTGACCAATCAGAATAAACACTGGTTCTGGTCTAGAATGTTTTAAGAATGGGGGAGATCAAATGACCAAGGAAGCAGAGGAGTGAGAGGGACACACAGGGAGATCAGACCACTGCTATTTACCAACTATTATGAAAATGTTTCAGTTTTCATAACCAGTATGGCTACATCTCAGAGCTTACACAGTAAATCAGAGATAGAGTTAGGAGCCTACTTTAGATATTAATTTCTTGGGGTGTGAGGGGGGAATCTATAACTCTGTAAGGTTTACTAGTAGTTATTAGTTGCTGTCTTTGAACAATGATCTAAATTATCTTCAATGTGTCAAAAAAATCAATTATCTTAATAGAACTTCTAGCTTAATCAAAAGCTTGCCATGACCATGAAGAAGTGGACATTGCATAACTGATTATGGAACACAAAAACATATAGTTGGTCCTCCGTATTCATGGGTTCTGTATCCGTGAATTCAACTAGCCACAGATCAAAAATATTAGGAAAAAAAGAATGGTTGTATCTATACTGAACATGTATAGACCTTTTTCTTGTCACTATTCCCTAAACAATATAATATCACAAGTTTTCACATAACATTTACATTTATTAGTTATTATAAGTAACCTAGAGATATTTTAAGGCCTAATGGAGGATGTGCACAGGTATTATTAATATAATATGCAAATACTATGATGTTGTAGACAAGAGACTTGAGTATATGTGGATTTTGGCATTGCAGGGGGTCCTGGAAGCACTTTCCTCTGGATACCAAGATACAACTATATTTACTTTTATATTTTTTTTTCATGGTCTCCAAATTAAGAAGTGCCAAAGGTACCAAGTTGTTTTTTATATGTTGAAGAAATGTATTCATCAAAACAGATTGTTCTGTTAGACTAATATTCTTTTTTAGACAATTTTCACACAAATTTTAGAATCACTGCAGATAAGTTATTATGATAATGAGTAGGCTACAAGAAACAAATCCTCAGAGAATGCTTTTTTGAGAAAACCATGTATGTGGTTATCATTTTCTGATTTGTCAATGAACATTTTTTTTAAAAAATTCTGATATGCATGATTGGTTACAATAATGTTCTTTGGATCTCCCTCTGGAATGATAAAGCAAAATCACTGGCTCATGTAACATGGTACCTTGCTTGTAAATTTGTGAAGGAAACTCCTTTTGTTGACAGTTCTAATGTCTGCCATCTGCTTGCACGGGATGAAGTCCTGGCGCTCCTCTAATTGGTCATAAATTAGACAGCAGCAGCAGGCTTTTGACAGAATCCTTCAGTTACAGTTTCGTTTTTTGTTAAAACTGTGAATTCAACATTTGGTGGGAAGCCCAATCTCTCTGTTAAGAATATAGAAATATACTTCTTGAGTTCCTAGACTCAAGCTATCTTCACTGTATTTATGCCTAAACCTAGACCTCTCTCACCATGCCTTCTCTTTATAAATCCCTGGAAATAAACTTACTTTGATTAAAAAGAAAAATTGCAAATTCCAAGGGAATCCTATGCCTCTGTAAGAAGAGGAAGGACACAATTTATTAAGTGCTGACTACATGTCCTGTGCTGGGCATGGACTTTTCTGCACATTAAATTGTTTAATTTTCAAACCAATTTTATAATTTAGGTAATATTATTGAATTTTGCAGACAGGGAACTGAAACTCAGAATGTAAGTAATTTGCCCATTTTCTCATAAAATGTTGCAGTCAAGATTTAAGTACTGAGCTTTGTTTGACAACACCCATTCACTGTATATGCCCAGATTTGGAAAAAGAGAGAAAATTAGGATTAGGGCAAAAGCATGTGTGTGATGCAACTTGATACTCCTCTCTCGCAACCTCAGTTTACTAAAATGAAGGAGCTACACTAGATGATCCACAAAGTCCTATCCAGTTATGTTTTCCATGGTTAGATGAATTTGGGCTCTACCATTTAAAATGCAATCTCATCAACTTGCAATGAGCTTCAGTTTTCTCTTCTGTAAAATACTCTTATCTACCTTCCAGGTGGGATCTCACAGGTGTGAAAATTCATAAATTAGAAAGGATTGTAGGGATATAAACTGCTGTGATTGCCCATCCACCCCCAGTTATCTGGCAGCCCTCAGCTCTGCTCTCACTCCTCCTTACACCAGATTTCCTCACTTCATGCTGTGCAGGCAAGATTAAGTACATCCAAGTTCCCATAACTTTCCTTATCTACATCTCAGCATTTATGTACAAATTTTATACCTCTCCTCTTTTTTACTATTTTCAGAAAGTACAAAAAGAAATATTTTCTCTCCAAGTAACCTTTCCTCGGTCACCCACAATTCCCTCTCCTGAGGCCCTATTTCCCATCAAATATTCCTTTTAGTGCCTCATTTGCTCCATCTTTCTGGAGACTTGTACACTCTAGACTCATCATAAGGAAACTCTCCAAGATCCCTGCTAATGCCTCATGCTCCTTACCTCTTCCTTTTCTTGTTTTTTCTAGCCAAATTTCTTGAAAGAAAAAGTGTCTGAGGCCCGTGCTCTCACTTTCTTTGCATGCGCTCATTCTGTGTAATTTGGATTCCATTCTCACCACTTGAATAACCTCAGTAAAATGTGTTTTCTCCCAGGTTACTAAACCTGTTGCCCTTTTCTCTATCTGTATGTGTCTCAGCTTTTAACACTGAGATTATCCCTTTTCTCATGAAATAGTCTCTTGGTTTCTGAGGTCTCCTACACTGCTCTGATTGCAAACATCTCATTATTTTTCATTCATTTTTCTTTCCGTGACTAACTCATAAATGAAAGGATTGTCCCAAGTCTAACATTGGTCCTTTTATCTTCTCAGTTCTTTCCTGAAATTCCATCCTGTCTCATGGCTTCAGTGGTTAACTATATGTGGGCAATTTTTAAGTTAATTTTAAGTTAACTCTGACAAAATTCCTGACCCACATTTCCTACCTCCTGTAGGGCATTTGTTCTTGAGTGTCCAATATTGTATGATAAGTTCATTATATTCTTCAGGAATTATCATTGTGCCTACCAAACTGATTCATCTGTCTTCCTTCTATATCTTTTCTATACCAACTACATCCCTAATTTCTTCCTTGTTCTTTGTGTTCAGTTAGACCTTAAGCCCTCTGGTTTTACCTCTTCATTCTTTTGCATTCCTCCTATAAATGGTCTCATGATCCTCAACTGGCTTTAGACTCCTAAGCAGCTACTCTGTCTCTTTCTCTCCTTCTAATTCATCTTACACAGAATTCTCAGATTAGTCTACTAAATACAGTGTTATAGTGATACCATTTTGCTACTTAAAATTGTCAGAGCTGCCCTTATACCAACATTCAGTGTTCTCAGTGAATGAGCCCCAACATGGTTGTGAACTTGTCCGTTACAACACCTCTCCCAACTACCTTTCCACAGCCTCACTCTAGCCAGCTGAAATGGTCATAGATTCCTTATGAGTACTGCTTATGTTATTCACTGTATTTATATTGTTTTTCCTATTCACCTAAGACCATTTCTTCCATGAACACTTCCCTGATTCTCCTCAAAAGTAGTCACTCCCTTTTCTGGATTCCTCTACAATTTTATTCTGAACTCTTCTTACTTCTGCATGATGGTTATTTTTGTATATGCCACATCTATATTAGAAGCTAACCCCCCAAACCAGCATCTGTGCTGGTTCTTCTAGCACAATGTCCTGGACATACATGGTAGATCCTCAGTAAGATGTAAGTTGAATCAAAGAAAGAGTGAATGGGTAATTGTTGTTTCTGGGAACCAGACAAAGAATTCCTATTTCAGAAACATTCGTGGATATCACCATCATTCTGCAGGTCTACCACTGCTCTGGTTCTAGTGATCCAGCATGGAGGAGCCTCTAAATGTGAGGTTCGTGATTCAAGTGGGATCGCTCTCTACCCAGAACCCCTGAGCTCTGCATCCAACTCTGTCGCTCTAGGCTGGTAGCGTCTGGCTCCACAGCTTCATTCCACACTAGCGTTCTCTGACTGTTCCAGTTGCAACTGGGTGTTTTACAGTTCTTCTCCTGGGATAAGGCACTGGCTTTTCTGATAAACTTATCCACATATACTACAATGAGGAAAATTCTGGTTGACTATTTCCAAAAAGTACCTATTCATTTTAACCATGTTCTTGCAGAGTCAATAATCTGATATTTGTAGTTTAACCTATAAAGCATTCAGGTAATGAGAATAGCAAGCCAGAATTGAGAGAAGGAACAGACATTGACCTTATCAAATAAACGTCTAAGGACTTTAAATATATGCCTATGTCCAGAACTAATGCTTTCTCTAAAATTATCTTCCTTAAATAATTTTATTATAAAAGTCTGGAGATGGGAGAATGGAAGTGATAACTAAAACATATACATATAACACTCCATTTCTTAGCAATGACAACAATAATGTAATTCTAAAAATTTTCAAAACAGCTAGCATTGATTGGGTGCCTCCTGAGTAAAAGACACTTGAATAAATGCTTTACTCACATGTTCTCATTAATCCTCAAAATATCCCTATGATATTGCATTATTCCCAGTTTACAAATGAGGTAATTGAACTGAAGCTCATAATAATTTAGTACCTTGTTGAAGATCACAAAGCTAGAAGAGCCAGCCACTTCCAAGAATAATAGAGAATGAGAATCAAGTATGGAACTCATTTTAAAATGAAAAGATATAATACAAGTATTAATAGCTCCATAAAATGATGTCTAATTCCAGGAACTTATGTGTGTTGCTGATATGAGTGTTCAATATGCATAATAAAACAATGTACGTACTCTCTGTCAATCACAAGGCAGGTTACAGCTTCTGCGGCAATTACGTTTGCTGTTCTCACATCTTCCCTGTATAAAAAATAGAGACATTGAAGTAAAATAACCTTTAATATCAAAGAAAAGTGTTCATGTGATTAATTCAGGACACATATTAAATTGTGTAACAATTCTGATTTATTCATTTCCAGGTTTAGGCTTTGTTATGTCAAAACTTTCTTTTTCATGAGGAACCACCTTACCCTTGTCATCAGTCATACAAATCCTGTTGTTATAATCCAGTAGATAACTAAACTTTAAAGTTTATAAAATTTAAATTTTAAAATTATAAAGTTTTCAAATTTAAAGGTTTGTTTATACAAGTAGAACTAAATTTACATCATAATTCATTTTGTTCTTTGAGGAATTAATGAATTAATGGGATAATGATAAAGATAGTAATGAACGTGAATAGATGAAAGTTTTTAAAGGATTTAAAGTTATACTTCTAGAAATTAAGTCTCTAATCCATTTGTGTATGAATTTGTCAGTATATCCTTGAGAACAATGGATCTGTTTTAATTATTTCCCTACTTTAGAGACACTGCTTTTGTGTGGCTAATATTTTAGCAACTTACGGTATCCAATTACTCATCTATAACAGAGCTTGTGGTTCTTCAGGAGTATTTGACAAATCTTAGTCACACTGATTGAAATGTATAAATACCGTCTCTTTAGAAGCATTTAATTTATCATGACAGCAGTATCTATCAACCCTTAAACTTTTAAAAAATCTGTCCCAGTATCTCTTGTTTGATCCCATAGTCAAAGGTGGATGTGGTAAACTAACACTCGCCATTCATTTTCAGCCAGGGTTATAGTACCCTATCATGGTAACATTAAATTATACTTGAAAAGGTATTCTCTTCCTAAAATAACAAAATTTCTAAGTTAACATATTAAATAATTAGCGATAATTATAAGTTTGAAATATATTATAATACATAGGTACACAGAAAAACAATAAAGCATTAATAATATATTCTAAAATTCACAAAACATCACGTCTCAAATAACAGGCTCTTAAAGTCTTGAAAATAAAGATATTCCTAGTGAATTTTTATATTTTCAAAACACACTAAATTCTAACATAAACTTCTGAATTCTTTTTGTTTTTAACCACTGATCTGTTTTTCCCTGCTGTTAAGATTACGGTTGCTTTATAGTAGCTATTAGTATTTAGTATTTGGTAAAGCAAGTTCCCCCTTTCTAAAATTCTTTTTCACAAATAGCCTGATGGTATTCTTAAGCCTTCATTACTTTTGAGAAATATCTTGACGATATTTGTAAGCATTCATTATTTCATATAGACTTTAAAATCGTTTTCCATTTCTAAAAAAACCTACTTTCAGATTCTGGTAGAGCTGTACTGTGTTTACACATCGATATCAAAAGAAGAACTTTATGATGATATTAATGTTTCCATATAAGAACATGGCATGATTTTCTACTTGTTCAGATCTAGTTTCAGGTCTTTAAATAAGATTTTGTAATTGTTTTCATTTGGGTACTGACATTTTTTTTTTTTTTAAGGATTCTTAGGTGTTTCATGTCATGTTTCTCTTCTAAGTTACATTTTTTTTCATTTGGTTCTCACTGATTGCATTATTTTTTGAAAAGCTATCAATTATTGTGTATTTTTTAATCCACTGACCATGCTAAGTTCTCCTCTGACTCTAAAATTTTTATGATGGTCTCATCAACTCCCTGTAAGACCCTTTTAGTGCCTCCTTGAAATTCTCTGCCTTCCAGCCAAACTAGCCTGCTTTCAATACACATCCTCTCCCTCCTTCCCTGAGTTCTTCTCTAAACATGTTTTCCCCAGGCTAGGAAACTTCTTTCCAATTCTTTGTTTAGTTCACCTCTACTTATTCCTTAAATTTCAACCTAATTTCCCCTTCTTCAGGGATGCTATCCTGTATTAACCAGGTCAGTTTCCCTACTTATCTGCTCTCATGGCCCTACATACCTCTCCGTCCAAGTACTTATCACTGTTTGTAATTTACATATTTATTTATGTGGTCATCTGGTTAATGTCTCTATCTCCCTCTCACTAAGTCATATGAGGGCAGGGACCATGGATAGTTTTGCTTCCCATTTTATCCCAAATGTCTCACACATATGAGGCGCTTTGTGATGGGTGCAGCAGGAATGGCACAGGCGTCATCAGACTCCTGAGCCCTGGGGCAGTAAGGTAGAGCTCAGGTTTGGGAGTCGCACTATCTTGGCGTTAAACCCAGTTCCACCAATTTATGTGAAAACTTCCATTTCCTCATACGTAAAATGGGAATGATGAAAGTACCCACTCACTGTGTGGCATTAAATGAGATAATCAAAGATAAGTTTATCATAGTGCCTGGCACTTAGAAAGAAATGTGTTCTGCTGTTTATTATTTCTGATTCTTCTCATGTCCAAAACCAGCATGTCTGTCCCTGTGGAGGCTTTGTCTGGTGTTTTATAAAATAATTCACCCAAAAGAAAAGTGAGGTATTCTTAATGCTCTGTAAAAGGAGACAATATATTTTACTTCATTATCACTTTCTGAGTGGGAATTTTTGGTGAAGTGACCACAACAAGCAGAAAACATGTATAATGCCCATTGGGTCGTCTACGCATCATGTGAATGACTTATTTCTTAGGATGCTGCTCATGGCAGCATAAGTTACTATAAATTGCTGCTAGTCAAAAAGAAACAAACAACAACAAACCCAACCCAACCATTACAGCTTTATAGAAAGCATCATGTTAAATCTAGCTTTTCCTAAACTATATTTTCATCTTGGTTATTTAGAAATCTCCCACAGTCTTTAAAAGTTTTTTGCACACACACACACACACACACACACGCACACACACACATATATACACATACACACATACATATATATACACACATACATACATATATGTGTATATATATGCTTTGGTTTTGAATATATTTTTGTGTATACTGATTTTGAAAAATGTATTCATCATAAAAATTTCTAATACTTTAGAATTTTATCATATCATCTGGTCTAAACTGGATATACTTTTAAAACTAAGTGCAATTTCCTTGCAACAAAAAGAAAACACATTAATATTTTAAAATATGAGTGGGGAAAATCAAAGATCAAAAGAGTGACATTAATCAATAAAAATGGAAAATATTTTATTTTAAAAAGGACAGTTTATAAGTACAGATTAGAATTAGGCTTAGCACCTAGTAAAGTGACATATATTGAAACTGAAAAGAAGCATAGCATTGGGGAAAAAACTCAACATATTACACAATAAATTATAATATTTGCCATTTATTGAGCATCTAGTATATGTCAGAAACTATATTAAACAGATTGTACAAATTTAATTTATTGTATATAACAAAGGGTGGTTATTTTATCCTAGATTTACTCATGGGGCTAGAGATTAGGTAACACATCCAAAGTCAGACATAGCTAGTGAGTTGCAGCCCTGGAATTTGAACACATGTCTGGCTGTCCCTAAAGTCATGTTCTTTCCACAACAGTACACTGCTTATATACTCTGCTATCAGATTTTAATTTGACAACAATTCTAAATTAATTAAAATGTGGAATAATTTTCGAGCAGTAAGTAGTCATAACGTCTCTATCATCATGAAAATTAGATTTAATTGTTAATAAAACTAGCATTAATGTATTTATGGGTGTCCAATTGTATAACTAATCTGATGAGTCATTTTGATTCTCAAGTTATAAGAATTTCTATCCATGGCTATGTGTGTACTATGCTGTTTTATAATTATGTCACATAACAATAGGAAATTATTAATATTTAATGCCAAGCATATTCAATGTCAAACCCATGTTGCCATTACACTGTCATTTTGTTTCTACTATTAAGGTGCTTAACGTCTTTATGCCTTTCTACACAGGTATCTAGAAATATCGTTCCTGTGCAGTCAGAGAGCCTGTCCCTGCGAGAAGCAAAATGCTACCTGACCTAGTATTTACATATATTTTAATCTCTCATTGTAGGAGAGATGGTAGAAACTTCTATAAAGAGGATATTATTGATAAAAGCTGACAATACCAGGATTGATTGTGTATGTTTATTTCCTTTGTGGATTCAAGGACCGTGGTAAAAGCAAATATCATTTATATTTAGATGTAAAATACTACATACTCATATAATACAGAGGTCTTAATAATTCCATGTTGTTCTTAAACTTATTTCCATCAATATGCAGCTGTTATGATATTTGTTTTGCACAGAATATCTACTGAGTTAGCAAGGGTTCCAACTAATACCCGTTTAGAAATGGGGAAAGGGAAAAGAGAGTCGGATAGTGTTATTTTCTTTATTGAGCTTGCTTTCATTCAGTTTTATGTGTAGAAGATCAAGGTATTTAGTAATTTCTAATAGAAGAATATGAGATTTTGATGAAACATTGATTACAAGAGAATTTTATAACTAAAATTATAAGATAATGCCCAATCTACTTAGTTAAAAACTTTCACCAAACACACACTGATTGCCTCTGAACGTTCAGCATACTAGGTGGCTTCTTTATAATAAATAAATGTCTATGTATTTACGTAACGGTCCAGGTATAACATGCACATTGTCTTTAAAAATAAACTCTCATATTCATCCAGTTCTGTACCTGCATATTAGTTGATTTCAGCATACCAATCAACAAACACGTACTAGCATAGAAGTATCTACTGTTTGGCAGATTAACAGACATTTTCACAAACCTGCTATCAGTTAATGAAAAATTACAGTCAAAGCTATGCAGTTTAGTAGTCGTCTCTTTTTAAGCAATTTTGGAAAAGTTAGAAATTTCTTTCGATGAAATCGATGAAATTATAGACCATGAAAAATATGCCAAAATCTTTGCAAATATAGTTTTCTGTGCACTGACTCTGATATTCTTTGAACTTCATCACTGGAATCTTCATCATCGCTGTATCCCAGAGTGGAGGCACTGTCAGTATCTGAATCTGAATAATCCATAGCAAGGGTTTACATTGACTCTTCTCGTTCTGAAGCAGTTCTCTTGTGTCTTGTGGCTACTAGAGAATTCTATGGTTCATTGATATCTCAGGGAAACAAATGCAGAGTGTACGAGGCCAAAGTGTAATGTAGCTCTTACAAAGTACCTGCCAGAGCAGGGGCTCTCCTTTTCAGCTCTGGAGCAACATGACTGCTGTCAGCAGAATCCTAGCATTCCTCCAGTGCCAGCCTTCATGGAAACTGACACTACTCGATTGCTTATGAGCTTACAGCAATCCCAGAGCAGAACCCTTCATTCTCTGCCATGCGCAACCATTTAATGTCCCCAGTTAAGTTCGGTTCACACAAAGCAAAGCCAATCTTTTTCATCTCAAAATCAAAGGCAATCTTTTTTTTTTATTTCAGCATAATATGGGGGTACAGATGTTTAGATTACATGTGTTGCCCTTGCCCCCCTCCCCCCCTCAGTCCAGGTTTCAAACATGTCCATCCTATTGCATGGTGCTCATCGCACTCTTTGTGTATGCATATACCCGTCCCCTCCTCCCTCCTCCCCCATCCCCCCCTGCCCAACATTCAATAGATGTTATTCTTATATATGCACTTATGTGTTGATCCGTTAATACCAATTTGATGGTGAGTACATGTGGTGCTTATTTTTCCATTCTTGAGATACCTCGCTTAGTAGAATGTGTTCCAGCCCTTTCCAGGAGTATATAAGAGGTGCTATGTCACCATTGTTTCTTAAAGCT
>CAUYSK010055728.1:0-25700 GCA_963575035.1 Avahi laniger | reverse complement strand
GGAAGTACGGTTGACTTATATAACAGCACAAGTACATGTGGCGGAATGTGATTGGCGGCAGTCCCTGACGCACCATCAAGAGGCGGTCTCCTTTAGCGCATGCGTTAACTATAGCCAGACGAAAGCCGCGCCCCACAAGTTAGGGTAGAGAAGAAAGTTTGATAAGATCACTGGACTATTTATAAGGTCGAGGCAGTTAGGGAAGGTAGAAAATCAGAGCATCAGAAATAGGGTGAATACTCTGAGGGGTCAAGGGCAGTGGGAGGCTCTGTGTTCCAGGAGGTGAGCAGGGGCGTAATACTGATCCTGCCATCCAGTTCTCGTCAGCTGTGAACTTCCCACCCCATGTGCCCAGTTCAGAGCTGCAAAAGACTGCAGGGAGCCTTATCGTTCTCAGAAGACTGAAGGCAAATATTGCTGGAAGTTTCCATGTGAAGGTTATGCAAGATGATGAACCATGATTCAGCAAGAAATTGAGAAGATACCCTAACAAGTTCAACCTGTTTCTTCATCAACTTGGACATTGGCTTGTGTCCCTCAGGCTCTAAAGGAAACTGTCTATGTTCTCTGCTAGCATTTGCTTTACTAGAAGCCAGGAGAGCAGATAAAAGTCAGATTTCATCAGAAATAGTGAGCCCTGAAGCAACAGTGGAACATTCAGTCATTCTCATCCTGATTTCTAGCATGGAGCCTGGTTTTCCAGGTCCATTACCAGACCCTTCATTAAGGCCAACCTGTGGGTGAGAAGGAGGGAACTGGAGATTGCTTTCAGCCCTGGGAATAAGATTCTGATCAGAACTCACTTTTCCCTGCTATTCACAGAAGACCACAGCTCATCTCCTCACCATCCCTTACTATGCCTCCAGGACTTTCTTCCTCTGTCTTTCAACACCTACATATTCTTCGAGACCCACCTCAACTCAGGCCTCTTTGTCTTGGAGGCAGACAGCCATGTGTTCATATTTTGGTTCCATCACTTCCTAGATGTAAAACTTTGGACAAGTTACTCAAGTCTCTCTGACACTTTTGTAAGACATGGATTCCTGGTGCTCACTTCATAAAGTTGCTATGAGGATTAAGTGAGAAAACATGTGATGGTGTTTGGCATATTGGAGGTGCTCACTAAATGTTTACTTTATCCTAATGTGTTTAAGTCTCCAATTATTCCAGTCAAATACTTATCTCATCTGTTATTAAAGATGAAAACTGCAGGTCAGCAAGGATTTTAGATCTTTAAATTATTTAAGAGAGGTCAGATTTTCCATTAGTGAGAAATACAGCATGTTCATTTTTATTAGTATTATCATCATTATTATTGAAATAGCATTAAAAGTTATATTTAATGAGCATTTTTATTATTCCACTTAATCTTTATAAGAGCTTTGTGGTAGCTTTTTTATTTTAATTTGTTGAAATTATTCCAAAGCTTAGCAACTTAAAACAACTAATTGAATATACCTCATGAATTTGTGGGGAAGGAATAAGAACAGGGCCCAGCAGGGCAGTTCTTCTGCTCCATATGGCATCAGTTGAGGTCACGTGGGGTATCTGGTTGATGGGTAGGCTTATCTGGAGAATCCATGATAGTTTTATTCACATGCCTGATGTGGTGTCAGGGATGGCTGGAAGGATGAGCCCAGCTGGGACAGTCAGCTGAAACACTGACATGACCTCTCCAGCTTGGTAGTTTTAGCATAGTTAGACCTCTCAAATGGCTTCTCAGGACTTCCAGCAAAATAGAAAGAAAGTAGAAATTGCTAGTCCCTTAAGGACTGTGTCAAGAAACTGGCACAATGTCACTTCTGCCATATTTCGTGAAAGCAGTCACAGAGCCCACTTAGATTCAAGGGGAGAGGACATAGACTCCATCTCTTAATAGGAGTAGTGTTGAATTTCTGTTTCTATTTAA
The DNA here is from genome assembly GCA_963575035.1 of Avahi laniger. Classification (NCBI taxonomy): domain Eukaryota; kingdom Metazoa; phylum Chordata; class Mammalia; order Primates; family Indriidae; genus Avahi; species Avahi laniger. The sequence goes on along the minus strand of CAUYSK010055728.1, from coordinate 23,791 downwards.
CCCACACATAGGTATTATTATTATTCTCATTTTGCAAATACAATCCAAGATCTGTAGTAGCAGAGTGACTTACCCAAGATCATACATCTAGTGGTAGAAGAATAATTCAGAAATGTCTAGCTTCCATGCATGCTACTCTCAAGGCTTAGCCAATCATTTGTACTCCTTAGCTCATGCTCCTTAGTGTGTGTGTGTGCTCTCTCTCTCTCTCTCTCATGCGTGCACACACACACACACACACACACACACACACACACACACCAGCAGAGCTGTAAATGAACGCTCATTCAAGCAGTTCTGCTACTTCCATGGAGGAGTGCCATGGGAATTGTAATGGCAATCAGTTTCCCTGCTGCAATTGGAAAGTTGGTTAATGTATTGGCACTAATACAGTGCCTCTTCCCATCACAGCAGAATTGGCTGTTACAGTCATAGTTGGATTATGGCCACTTCTCCTTCTTTAGCAAAATTTGTCTGTGATGTTCTCATCAAGGGAAAGATGATGGAGTTACAGCAGGCCAGTGATTAAATTTGCTCAGCAACAATCCGTAAATAACCTACACATTCCATTTGCTGGCTTTAATTTGGTCCCTCACTTGTACAAAGGGCTGACTTCCAGTTATTGCAAGAGAATGTGGGCTGGGGTGTGAACAGGGGGCCATGGTGGTAAGGGGAGAAGAAGAAAAGCCTACATGGGAGCCAGATTGGTCTCCAAACTTCAAATGAGAAGTGATAAGCAAACAGTCATCTTAAGAAACCTCGGGGAAAAAAATTAAAACTGGTCGGCCTCTCTCTTGCCCTTTTCAATGGTCTACTGTAAATCTCCTTCCTCCTCTGCCCACACTCTGCCTGTGGCAGGTGGGCTGGGACTGCTCACTTCTACTTTGCTGGAATCTGACTGTGGAATCCAGCCTCTGCTCCCCCTCATGGCAGGTGACTTTGGTGGAGGGAGGAGAGGATGGGGCAGGCCATTATTCCTAGATAATAATATTCCATGAATCTTATTATAAAGGTCCTTCTCAATTCTTGTTCTCTCATTGTGCAGAGGTTCCAAAGTTTGCTCAAAATTTTATAAAGAAAATGCATTTGGACATTTGCTTTAAATGCCACCAAATAGTTACCTAGTAATGAGATTGAGTGAGAAAGTACTAAAGAGAGCTGGACTGTTGGAAGAGGGAATTGATTGCTTCCAAAATGCACTGGTGGAGAATTTCTGCCAATTAGCACAGGTTCAATTCTTTTCATGAAATAACAATGATGAAGAAAGAAACAAAGACTTCATGAAGTCCCTTCACATATAATCTCAAATTACATACTTGCTTTCATGCCATGCTCCTTCTTCTTTTATTTATTTATTTATTTATTTATTTTATTTATTTTTTTGGCTCTATGTTGTTTCAAGGAAAGTAAATGGAGGGGAAGGTACTTTCTTTTTTTCAAAAAAAAAATCTTTATTGAGGTACTGTTTTTGTTCAGCACCATAAAATTCACCTATTTTAAGAGTATAATTTAACAATGTTTAATAAATTTACAGAGTTGTGCAACTATCACCATTATCTAATTTAGAACATTTCCATCATCCCAAAAGGACGTCACACTCACTTGCAGTCACTCCACATCCATACTGACGGCTTTAGGCAACAACCAATCTACTTTTTCTCTCTCTAGATTTGCCTTTTCTGGACACTTCATATCAATGGAATCATGTAGGATATTAAATACACGTGCTAAATTTAAATGGGATAAATGTGATCTCTTCTGTTTAGTTTCTCATTTAACATAATGTTTTTCAAGTTCAACAATATTGTAGCTTGTACCAACATTGCATTCCCTTTTATTGTCAATAGTATTTCATTGTATTGACATACCACAGTTTATCCACTCATCAGCTGATGGACATTTGGGTCATCTCCACCTTTTAGATATTCTGAACAATGTTTCTATGAACATTCATGTGCAGATCTTTTTGTATGCATTTTCATTTCTCTTGGGTGGACATGTAAGAATGGAATTGCAATTGCTGGGCAATATAAAATATCTGTTTAACATTTTAAGAAACTGCCAGACTATATTCCAAAGTGACTGAGCCATTTTACATTCCCAGAAGCACTATATAAGGATTCTTTATATCTTCATCAACAATTGTTATTGTCTGACTTTTTATAATAGCCATTCTATTGTCTGTGAAGTGGCATCTCATTATGAGGTGAATATTCTTAGGATTCTCAGATAAATATTGTTAAGATTATTGCCTTTAATGAAGAAGATGGAAATTTTTCACATTTTGGTAAAATATCTGTCTCTTTTCTAGGCACTTAAAGACTCAAAGTGAAACTTTACAAAGTTTTTCTGGTGATTAATTCAAGTTCTCTTGGCAAATCAATCCACTCATCTCAAATATTAATACATGCTTATTAATAGGCTAGGATTTTATTTCTAGTGCTATTGGGACATGTTAAAACTCATAACTTTTGCCATCACTGAAAGCATAGCTCCTGTATGTGGGAGTAGCTTTGATAAAAATACTTATCTCCTCGTACTCTCTACTAAACATGCACAGGACCCCATCTGTTATTTTCTTGCACCTTATAAATCTCTGACTATAGGCAGATTTCTATTTCAGGTAACCAACCAATGGTCATTCAAAAAATATAGGAGCAGGCTGAAAAAAAATGCTATAAGGTGACAATCAAAAGTAAGGGCCCAGTGAATAAAAAGCATCATCTTCCTAGGAGGAAATCATTAATCAGGAAATTGATTGGGAAAGACAGAGTTGGCTGGCAAAACGGAAACAGGAGGGATTTATTACACAGATCATCAGACAAGGACTCCAATTTTATCAACCGACCTCACATTGTTAGAGTGGAAACAAAAGATCATTCTCTGTGAACATGCGGCAAGAAAACTAGTAGGTGACATAGTAGTCTCATTATCAGGGAAATCCGGTCTTACTAATAACCTATCTAACAGAGGAAATTAAACTATCAAACAGAAACTAAGAGAAACAAACTCACAGCACAACTACCCTCTGTTTAATGAAAACACTGTGGCCTAACTTGTTATCGCTGAGCTCTTTCTCAGTCTTGAAAGAGTTCCTGAGCCGACAGTAGGACCGCGAGCTTCCCCTACTTCCTCAAAAAGAGGTGTGCCAGGTGCCTCCTGCTATCAAGAAGAAAGAAGAAACTAATTCTGCTATCAATCCGCTACGTGAGAAACAGAAAAAGCCAACACAGCAGCTTCACAGCCGCTTTTGTTATCAGTCCCCTGAAGCAGAGGGGAAAAAAAAGCCATTTCTACCCTTTAAAAGGACCAAGCAACTTTCTCCGTAGCCTGACATTTTTTTTTTCCCTCTGTGTGTCCTGGCCACTCTCTCTCTTTCTCTCTCTCTCTGTTTCTCTCTATATATCTCTCTCTCCATTTCTTTCTTTCTTTTTCAGGAAAACAAATAAACTTTTACTCCTGTATACTCTAATCACTGCTTGAGCATTCTTTCTCCTGCTGCATATGGACTTCACACCCTAACAATCAGTGATACTTAGCCACAAAAATATTTGTATGTGTCTTATCAATTAAAGGTTATCAAATGTCCTGATTTGCCTGGAACTGAGGGGTTTTCTACAATACAGAATTTGCAGTACTAAAACCAAGACCGTCTCAGACAAACTGGGAGCTTATCATGAAACATGGAGCTCTGTGAGGAAGATAGGCAAGAAATTTGGTAGAAAAGTCTACTGATCTGGGAGTCAGGATATCTGAGGTTTAGGTGGGATTTTTTGTTTGTTTTGTTTTTTCCATTCTCTTGGTAATTGGCTTTGACGTAAAGACTTGCTTGACCTTTCTGACTTGATGGGTATGAAATAGGAAATTTCAAAGACCTTTCCCAATACCAGTTTTCTATAATTTTTTTAGACATGTGTATAAACATTATAAATCTATATAAAGAATAAAAACAACTGTTTTCTTTTGTTTATCCATGATCTACAGCCCGTAGAGTTGGTGGGAGAGAATAATTAGGTATAGGAATGTGACATTGAAATTGAGAATTTTGCCACTATTGACACTTTAAAAATATTAATTAGTAAATTAATCACCTGTTGCAATCCAGGGTTACCTCCATCTCTTAGAACTCTATAAAAATAAATAACATTATGGTATTAAAATGTCAAATACAAACCTTTTCTGGAATTTCTCAAAGAACCTAAATTATAATCCTAAAGGACTAAAGCTTTTCTCATGGGATTCAAGAGAGACTCCAGCTCGAATTTCATAACTTATCACGGTGCTTTATCACAGTACCTGGCACATGCAGGAGCCTAATAAATATTTGTTGAATTCAAATTAACAAATCATTGATCTTATTTTAAAGTTAATATGTTCTCAATAGCTGGGAAAGTTCTTCTTGTTGGTTCTCCCATCTTTTCATTTTTAAAAAGGTTATTATAAAAATGAACTGGCACTGGGTTTATAAGCATTAAGTGATAAAATGCATGTGAAAATATTTTGTAAATGATAATGCAATATATTTAATATAAATGGACTCCATTTACATATCTTGCTAAGAAAAGGGAAAGACACTGAGTTTATGGACCCTGGACTAGTCATTCAAAGTTCAATGATTTATATGGGCAGTCAGTGGAGCTCTGAACTTCCATTCTAAGAGGCACAGCAGTTTTTGGAGTTTATAAAAGTATCTGCTTATTTGGATTTATATATGTGCCAAAACAAGATTAGAACTAAAATACTGATGAAACTTAATTCCATCTAAATCCAGAACTATAAGGTCAGAAACACAAATACTTCAAATCAAAAACTACCCCCAGTAAAAACCACAAGCAAACACATATTCTCACACACACACCACCAGCACGCCACCATGACTACAACCCCATCAAGTAATTGCTTATGGAGGAATTTGATCCAAATTTGAAAGTGAACTCATAAGATTGGTTCTCTACATTTTAAAGCACGTGGTATTTATTTTGTTATGATCCCAGGATTTCTCAACCTCTGCACTATTGACATTTTGGTTGGATATTTCTTTGTTCTAGGGGGCCGCCTGTGCACTGTAGGATCTTTAACAGCCTCCTTGGCCTCTATCATAGATGCTGGTAATAACCACCCCAAACTCCTGTTATGATAACCAAAAAAAAAAGTCTCCAGACATGGCCAAGTGTCCCCTGGGGAGCAAAATCACCCCTGTTGAGAAAAACTGATGTAATCTGAGAGTATATGAGCTAGCTGGGAGAAATATAATAAATAAGGCATTGAGGTACTTATATAAAAATTTCATTGTGACCATTCTGTAACAGCTGACACACTTACCTACAATTATTACTTATCATGTAAAATCATTTTTGCCCTTGAACAAAACGGAGATTTTTCTGCTCACCCCACCCCTATCCCTTGAAAGTAATGTTTCTTTGACCCTTGTTCTCTCTATAGTTCAAATGCAGCTTTGTTTACCAAAGTCACATTTGGAAAGGCATCCTTCTGTAACAAGCAGTCAGGCCTTTTGTTAATGTTTGCTATTTCAAAAGGTTCAGCTTGTCAAATCTTAAAACCTTCTCCGATATTGAAACTCCTCAACATTGGGTGTTAGTTTCATTCGTTCCAAGGAAACTTCTACTAACAAAATAACACTTATTACTCGTAATAAATGGAAGATACATATTTTTCTTTTCAGTATTTTTGATGAAATATATCCTGAGAAACTAAGGCAAAGACATTTCAAGAGCTTCTTGAAAGGAATGAGAATTAGAGGAAACAAACTTTTTCTGAAATATCATAAAGATTTGTGACTATTTTTTCTCCAAGAAAATCCTTCCCTTTCCATGCATAATAGATTGATGTCCACTTACGAAGAATCTCAATGGAATTGTTAAGAAAAAATTATTAAGGATAAGTGTGAAAGTAGTATATAAGTTCATAGTCACACAGCCATCTACTGACTAGATGCACTGTTGCAAAAATCTTACAATGATGACATCACTGCACTCTAGCCTGGGCAACAGAGTGAGACCCTGTTTCCAAAAAACAAAATAGAGAAAGAAAAAAATCTTTCAGTATCTAAAACTCAATCTACCAAAGCTAAACTGATCATCTGTTCCCCAAAAGTTTCTGAATTATCTGTGTCAGAAATGGACCCCTTATTTCTTCTCATCCAGCTGAAAACCTCAGAATTGTATAGACCCAATGTATTTTGCATATCCATTTTTGTCTTGCCATCCCACTGCCCTGAACTTAGTTCAGGCATCATATTTAGTTTCTTTAATATGAAAAAAACTTAATAGTGTCCTGTTATGGGAAAAATTGCAGCTGCCTCCCACAAAATTCATACTTCGAAGCCTTAACTTCCAGTATCTCATAGTGTGACTGTGTCCAGAATAAGGCCTTTAAAGAGGCAATTAAATTAAAATAAGACTTTTAAGGAGGGCCCTAATCTACTGTTTCTGGTGTCTTTATAAGAAGAGGAGATTAGGCCACACAAAAAGACACACAAAGAAAAGATCATGTGAGAGAACAGCAAAAGGGTGCCATTTGCAATCCAAGGTAAAAGGCGGTAGAAGAAACCAAATCTGTTGACCTTGAACTTCCATCCTCCAGGACTGTGAGAAATAAATTTCTATTTAAGCCACCCAGTCTGTGGTATTTTGCTATGGCATCCCTAGCAAACTAATGCATGTCTTCACCATCCTCTTTGACTCTAGTTTGTCTCCCTGTAGTTTGCTTTCCACACCATAGCAATCCTGGGTTTTTTATTTTCTGTCTAAACTTCACACAACTTCATACCTGAGCTTAAAGCCCTTCAAAGACTCCCAAATTCTTAGAACAGTGATGTCAAATAAGTTTCACCTTGTATGATAACATCAACAGATTGGTAGTGGTACCAAAATATCCATGTTCAGAGGATTCAGAGACTGCAGTCAGACTTGGGAGGAAAGAATGTCATTGTGGCTGACACATGGGCTGGGGGTGTGGATGAAGAATGGTGTTGCATGCGTGCTTCCATTGCAAACTCCAGCACGGAGGCTGCAACACCTCCTTAGCTTAGCACATCAGCAACTCCACCACTGCCACTCGGGAACCTCCACCACTCTTCTCAAGGTATGAGCTCCTGTACGCCACACTCTCAACACACTCACAGGCCTCGGAATGACATGTGACTCCATGACTCCATAGTTCAGCTTCTGTTTTGCTTCCTACTGGAAATACCTTCTCCACATTGTTCACTTTCTGGATATCGACATCTATTTCTAAGCCCAACTCATGCTCTGTTTTTAATAAACAATTTTGAACCATCCATGATATGGAAAATCAATTTCATGTTTATGCCTCATTGTACTTCATCTACGTCAGCATCAGCGACACTTTGTACTTTTTTTTTTTTTACACAACTGTCTCTACCACTGTTCAGTGAACTCCTTAAGATCAGAGGTTACATTTTATTCATCTCTATAATCTCATGTGCTCACTTCATGTGTTTAAAATAAAAGGAATGAATGAAAGAATCCATGAACAGATGGACATAGAGCTTTGTGTTAAGTGAGGGATAAAACTGTCTCTGCTAAATATCCACAGAAAATTATTGTGACCCAAATCAGAAGGGTCTCCACACTTATAAAGTACAAGAAAAGCTATGTTAATAAGTGAGTTTAATCCAGAGCTAGGATAAAGGAAATATCAAAATTAGGAATGCCATTCCTTGGGCCAGATACACCCAAACATATTTTCGTTCTTTTATCATAGTGAAACAGAAATTTTAGGACATCAAAAAAAAGTGACCAATCAAAATGGTTTTAATTAGCCCTTCATTACAATTTTCTCCTGAAGGAGAATTTCTTCTAATATCCAAGTCAAGGAAACAGATTGACTTACCTTACAGAATCCTGGGTGTGAATAAGGAAGGGGCTAGTTTTAAAATTACCTTGCTGGGCATAGCAAGGAGGCTGCTTCAAAGAGAAGAGAGTATTCTAAATCTTTTTATTACCTCCCCTGTGGCATGAACTGCAACATCCAGCCACAATATTGTTACCTCATTTGGGGATTTGGCAAAAAAAAAAAAAAAAATCTTTGCAAAATGAGACTTTTCATAGAAAATTCATAAACATGACATTTTTTTTTCTCTTGTTACATTATGTATAATTTATCTTCTTGGAAAGAGGCCCACACATTTTAGCGAACTTGCTTAATACTCAGCTTGTTATTTTTATATTCTTAAGAAAAATGAAAAGAGAGATTATTACATGGTGATGTTAAAAGGCCTCCTGGGTAAACAAATCCTCTGATTTCTTCAAGTTTCCCCTCCTACATACACACTGAAAGCAGCTACATAAGGTAATGGGGGTAATTCTGTGATATAAAACGGTGTTTTCATTGCCTTTCCTCCTTTCTTTCAACCATTCTAGCAGCAATTCTAGCTTTATACAGATATTGCTCTCAGAGGGAGGCCAGATACAACCCAGGACCAAAAGTCAGTTCAATTCCTGAATCTATTTCTCAAAACCGTAGCAGATAAAGCGTGAAGGGGACACACTTCAGGTAGATGAGAGCTGGGCTTGAAAGTAAGGGAGGACTGACTGGTGGCTCCTCAGAGCTTCCCAAAATGGTTTTAAATATCAATAACTGAGCTTACAAGATCGAGCAGAGAGTGCACACTAAGAACCACAGTGCAGAGAAGAATGCATAGCGAACGGAGTCATTTATCTCCCCTAACTCCAAAAGGAAGTAAGTGCTCAACCAGCAGACAGGAATACCCGGGTGGGGAGACCCAGGTGGGGAGACTGGAATAAAGTGGCTGGTGCTTGTCTTAAAAGCTACCTACCAACTCCATACTCAAACTCCTCTTGGATGTACAAAGGATGGCAGAGGGAGAGAGCCAACCAGAATGGGATTGGAGGGATCCCAGAGCAGTGGAGTTAGCACTGTGTTTCCCAAAGCTTATCCTAGGCAGATTTTGTGCCTTGGAGAAGATCCCTGAGATGTACATGGGGCAGGAGGCAACCTAATGCACAGGGAGCATTTGGTTATGATTGAGGAAAGTGTTCCAGCAGGTTCACGTGAAGGGAAGCTCCCCAAGTGCTCACACCCCAGAGACGCACAGAACAGTAGCTGAGAATCTCAACCCTCCGAAGGGCTTGTAAAGAGCAGGAGCCACAGCCAGAGTCCAGGCAGATCAAGTCATCTTGCCTTGGAAGGGGTCAGAGGCAGCCTGAGAAGCAACCAGACAGCATTCCTTCAGTGCCCCTAGGGAAACTGATCACGTTTTGTGAGAAAAGAAGCTGAAATAAAGAGGCAAATTTTCAACCTAACACAATATTTATACAAAAGAGACAGGATTTTAAACCAAAACTGAACAGATAGTTGAAGAGAACAGTTTTCCAACAACAGTGTATATATTGACTTGAGAACAAATATTGAATGGTAAAGAAAATTTCCTTTTTGCACATCTGGATCGATACTATAAAATTTAATCAACTGCAATATAAAAATCTGTGCACATATGGGCAGTGAGAAGAAGCTTTTATGGTCTGAAACACTTTTCCCCAGACATGTCCTAATAGATGGTCTCCTAGAGTTGATGAGCGCTCAGCAAAGGCCACTGGAAGGAACCTAACAGGGAGGCATCTTGTTTCTTTCCCTAAGGATCCGATTTCCTAACTCAAGAGAGACTTCAGTTTTGCTTCTAATATCCTTCTGCTCACAGATCCTTCTGTTATTAGGGCTGAAAGCAATCCAGAAATCTAACCAAAAGCCATCATTGTGTTTAGTGCTATAAATGCTGAGATAAACAAGAAAACAACGATGTCTTCAAGGATCTCCAAAAGTATCGGCAGAGACACACCCACCAGAATAACTACAATTATAGAGAGGAAACACACTGAGCATGGTGAGGATATAAAGTGACTAGAACCTCCATTTACTGACGGCAGGAGGAGGAATAGCCACTCTGGATATCCATTTTGCAATATTTACTCAAGATGAACTTATCCATACCTATGACCAAGAAATTTCATTCCTAGGTATATTTCCAACAGAAATATGCATATTTGTTTACTCAAATGATCCCTACTAGAATGTTCAAAATGACACTACTTATAGTAGTCAGAAACAGCCTAAATTTCCATCACAGAGGGATAAACTACACAATCACATAATAGAAAAATATTAATATATAATGGTAAGGATAAATGAATCAAAATGAAATAGAATAATTATGGGAGGATTTTATGATGCTGAGTGTAGGATGCCAGACTCAAAACAGTAGATGCAATACGAGTTCATATTCCCCGAGTGCACGAAAGGCAAAATGAACTAGAAGACAGGAGAGTGATTAGGGGCTGGAAGGAGACATGAGAGAGGAGTATGGGTTGTTATTTCTTGATCTTACGACTTTTACACAGGTGTGTGTTCAGTTTGTCAAGATTCAGTGACTTATACATTCATGATATGCATACTTTCTTGTTTATACATTATATCATGTTTTACATTGTATTGCATATTTTATTATATTAACACATATTCTATTCCAGTGAAAAGTTTATAAAAATTAAAATCCCCAAAACCAAATATAAATTAGTGTAGCATCCCAGATCTATTTCCATCATTTATTAATGCAGAAACCAACTTTGCTTTTCCCCGAGATTTCCACAGCTTCCAACTAAAACTGTCAAAGTTCTCTGCAGCCAACCACATGAATATACAAAGGTTCTTGGAAGCAAAAATAGGTAGGAAATGTCAGAACACTCATATTGCACTTCCTACCTTCCCCTTTTACTGACAAAAAGAACTTTGAGAACCCCAAACTGAAATTTTCCATTTCCATCTCACATGCTCTAAAATCACAGTCTTAAAAAGCATCATTTCAGAGAGAGACAGGCGCGCCAGCAGGTGCCATTTCTAATTCCTTCCGGCTACCGTCTGCGTGGAGTGCAGAGGGATAAAAGCCGTGATGAGAGCATTCTTTCCACAATTTCATATTCATGGAATTTGTTGTTACTTAACTTTTCACAAGTCATTAGGCTGAAGTACCTCTCCATTTTTCCCCAAATAGTGTCATTTGACCTGGTATCCAGCTTAATACAGCCTCTGCTTTTGAATAGATTTCCTTACAAGTGGCAATCTCTAATAGGGTCATGTCGAGAGGCAACCCTACTGCATGCTACCTATTGCAAGCTAACGCGATGAAGGTAATTTCAAATGGCATTCAATCAAAAAAATCTGAAAGTTTTATTAGTGAGGTTGGAGGCTTTCTCATGTTCAGATGAGGCTCTGTGCAGCTCAACTCTGACATTTTTCAACTAAGATTTCAGAGGCTGGAATTTTTTAAACTGTGCACGCACTCCATAGTCTACACTGCTTTATAGACCAAATAGTTAGTTGTGCTTTTAGAATATTGAATGCAAATTCTTTTTCTTCATCCAAATAAGTACAGAAGACCACTTGCCATTTAATCATCAATATGAATGATCTCTAAATGTGTGAGATAAATTACATGCTAAACCACAAAGATCAAAACATGTTCCGTGATGGAAAACAACACTATCCCTGGATTGCTGATAAAAATATGCACTCGTATTTAGTTATGGCATGCCTCCTTTTTTTCGGGATAGAACTGCTTGTGTAAGAAATGAGTTACAGAAAGGATTTGGGGGGCTGAAGAGGAATTGCTTGCCTTTTCCAATCTTTCCACAGTATAAAAGGATTTTGAGTAGAATCCAGGCCTACTTGGAAAATATGCTGAAATAAATAAGCCACGATGCCATGGTTGAGGGGCAACGATGGCACGTATTTCCCTGAGTACAACAAAGTTCAACCAAGCACTGGTTATCACATTTCATGAAATTCATAATCCTGAGTAGTCTGGGCAAAAACAAAAATTACGTAAAATTTGGATTAAGCCATTATTCTGGAATCAGGTTTTACAGATCAGGATCCTCTGAGAAAAGTGAGTCATTCTGAATACATGAAATAAGATTGTTAAGGTATTGGATTTAGTCTGTTTGTATAATATAATATCTTCACCACTCGAAAGACCCTACACTGAGCCAGGCTGAGAATTCTTGTTAGAATGCAGGATAAGAATCTAGATTTCTAACGGTCTTGTTTCTACAACATCGATTTCTCTTTTTCAATTTATTTTTCAATTGATATATAATAGACATACATATTCGCGGGGTATGTGTGATCATTTAATACATTCATATAATGTGTAATGATCAAATCAGAGTGATTGGGATATTTATCTCCTTAAATATTTATCTTTTCTTTATGCCAGAAACATTCAAGTTATTCCTTTCCAGCTATTTTGAAATGTGCAATAGATTATTATAAACCTTTGTCACCCTATCGATCTAAGGAGGAAGAAATGATAGTGGCCTCAAACACTATCCAGTACCATTTTACCGCTACTGGGTTCCTGCTACAGTTTTTGTGTTCCCTGAATATTCTGCGAAATATTGACTCTCCCTTCTTGTGAGCTAATCCATACAGAGCTAAAATGTGGCTCATCTCAACTTTAGACTTCATTTCTCAGATGTTCATACGTATTTGCTTTCCTGTTTTTTCTTTTTTTTTTTTTTTGAGACGAAGTCTTGCTCTGTTGCCTGGGCTGGAGCGCAGTGGCATCAGCCTAGCTCACTGCAACCTCAAATTCCTGGGCTCAAGCAATCCTCCTGCCGCCTCAGCCTCCTGAGTAGTTGGGACTACAGGCATATGCCACCACGCCAGGCCTATTTTTCAATTTTTTATAGAGATGGGGTTTTGCCATGTTGCTCAGGCTGGTCTTGAACTCCTGGCCTCAAATGATACTCCTGCCTCAGCCTCCCAAAGTGCTAAGATTATAGACATGAATCACTGCACCCAGCAGTTCTTTTTAACATAAAAGATATCAAATGGGATTGTTAAAAGTTGAGTAACTGAGGAAAGAAGAGGAGAGTTTTTTTCTCTATTTTCAACAAACAAACAAAACCTTTATTATCATTTTGGTACCTGCCTTTCCATTCCTTTTTTATATGCATATACAGTTTTATATTAGAGTAATCATTGAAATTATATAAAATTTTGTCTGACATTCAGATCTATATCTAAGAACATTTCTGGACTATGCAATAAAATGGAAGCTTAACATCAAAATTTCAACAATGATCCCTTCAACAATGGTAGGCTCAGTATTATAATATATTAGAACCCCTTTTCTTTAATAAGTCATTGGCTATCGTTCCTTGATACAAAATATCTCCATGGGCCCTTCCCCCTAGTTAAAATTCAAGAAGCAGGAACATTTGAAGAAAGCAGCTTTAAAAAGCACAGCCTGACAAAAAAGTAGATGACAGACAGCCTTTTCTTTCTGTTTGCCCTGCCTGTAGAAGAATGATAGTGGACCAGGAATACTCAACTTTTCTTCCTGGGGGTTTTATTCATTGCTCAGTTCGGAGCATGTGCAGCTCGGACATGCCTGCTTTGCTGATCCTGATTTCCTCCCTCTTTCAAATCTACCTTTGCTTCCCCTTGCGAAGCCCCAAATCACACAGAAATAATAAATCATGAGGGGACAGGAAGAAAGGGATGAAGGAACAAGGAGGCTGGAGCAGATGACCAGTACCGAGTGATTCCAGCCTGGAATTTTTTAAGTCCTGGGAAAAAAATTCTTTTATTTTCAAGAAGAAAATTATGCCCATTTATTTAACAAGGTCTTGCGTTAATGGAAAGGTTGTATATGTCCTCAAATAACTGAACTGAGCCATCAGCTCATTTTCTAGCTTGTGTCTTTAATTGAAAATTATTATTAGAATCACTTGATTTACTTTTACTGTTCATAATCAACATTGTGAAAAAACTCTGATTTGAACAGTTAATGGAAATAATTAGGGAACGACTTCGGATTTTTTTTTTTAGAGTTGCTTGCACCCTATTAAGCAAGTAGTAATATTGTGAAATATTGGAGCCTATCACTGTTGTTTGTTTAATAGACCATGTCTCCATTTTGTTTTACTGTTTATGCAGAACATTTTGACTTTCAGAGAGAAGAGATTTTCACAAATGCTATTAAAAATACTTTGTAAGGAGAGTGTATTTGGAGCTGCCAAGCCAAAAGTTTGACTTGGAGAATCAGTTAAGTATGCCTTGAAGAAATTAAAATAAACATTGCCATTATTCCAAGCATGGCAATAGTCTCTGAATGAAAATCCCTTTTAAGATGAATTTTAAAATGATTAAGCCAGTTGTGTAATGGAAATAAAGAAAATTTGCTCAGGGTCAAAATATAATCTTTTTTTCAAAATGATATGTCATGAGTTAAATAACTGTAAGCCTAAACCTTAATTTTAACATATTCCTTATGCAAAGGATGTTTCTTTGACACAAAAGGATTTCGAGTGCTGAGATATGTGAGATCCAGTGCTTTGTTAAAATGATGGCCTTGTACTGAACAGATATCATGAGATTTTCACAGTATCATGTTGAAGGAAAGATTATGCTACCTCTTTGGGGAAGTCCATTAATCATTAATCCTTGAACATTAGTGTTTTTCCCCTTTCTAAGTACCTATCCTCATCCTCAAATACATTGTGTAAACATTTCACAATACGTTTTTCCTAGATTACTTCTTTTCAAAGCACAAATATATGCTTACAAATATCCATTCATTATTTGCAGGTATTTGTACAGAAAGTCTGTTTCAGTGTAAATGCTATGTGAAAGCTCAAAGCACTCAGAAATTTCTTCATTCTGTGTCTTCACATATTCTTTCATAAAGCCAAAAAGTAAATATCATGGCTGAGATGATGAAATCTTGAGGTCAATTGGTGGTTCCCAGATCTCACAGCAAAACCATGACAGAACTGAGTTTGCCTCATACCTCAGTTTTCCTCTGCCAATTCTTATGCTGCCATCAGGGGCCCACAATACAAGCGTGGGTTATTTAAGTGGTGAACAGCATTTCTCCCACATACTGGCCATCGATGCCCACAGTGTTTGCCCCACTCTCGTGCCCACAGCAAAAGAAAACTGACCACATTCTCGTGCTATTGTGCACTGAGTTCTTTTTCATATTTTACCCGCACTGAGTCTCCAAAACGTCCCTGTGAGGTAGAAACTATGATCCCCATCTTCTAAGTGAACCACAGGCTAAAATATAGAACAATCTAAGGTGATAAAAATTACTAGGCAAGAATTCGAATATCGATTTGCCTAATTTATAAAACCTGTGCTCCTTCTCAGGCTATGGAGAGAAGTTTACTATTTTCCCTTTGCCAAAGAAATGTTTATAACACTGTCAGGATCACTCGTGGAGGATCTCATGCCATATGGAAATTTCCCAGAAAGGTAGTTCCACATTTGTTTCCATGGCCGCAAGTTTTAGGACACACCTATTGTCATTAGGAAGAAAAAGTCTTTGTACATTGGGGTGGTGGTACCTTCAAAACTTACATTCTGCCTCCTCTAAATGTTCTGACCAATTAATATAAGAGGCTTAAAATACAGTGTCATCTTTGTTTTTATGCTGTGTCCTTTACTGGTTGCCTATTCGTCATATATTCTCCTCTCCATTCTTCCTAACAGAACTCCAGTGTTGCTCAGTTATCTACACCTCCTTGGCATTCTCTCAGATGGAGGAGTGACTCGCTCCACTCAAGGAGTGATTATAACTGGTCTAAGAACTAGTCCACCCTTTGCCAATGATTGATTAGGGAATGTTCAGGTAATACAATTAAGGCCATTGAGACTTCCCTAATAAAGGAAATATCTTTGACTTTATGAACAAAGGCAGGAAAATGAGGAAAACACAGATAGCCAGCCACCCCCTGACCCCTGCTGCACAGGGGTAAGAATCAATAAAAATCAATCAGTAAGAATCAATCATTACATGTGTGCTTTATTCCAAGGCAATTCCTTTGAATTAATGGCTATTGTATGTGTGGTATTCTTTGGAGTAAAATTAGACTCCCCTGAAAGATTAATTCCCTTTCCTTCACAAATGATGGGCCTTCTACTGACACTTAGAGTCTCTATATCAACTGGCTTCACGGTCCTTCATTAAGGCTTCTGTGCTGTGCAACTACTGAGGAAACTGAGGCCAGTTTTCCACACTGATTTCCACTGAGTATCTTATTAAGGTGCACTAGTTGCCTTGTAAGCCTCACACAAGCCTCCAAATGCCTCTTGGGGCTAAGTGCTGGTTGTGAGTCGAACAGAAATCAGAACCGGAAATGTTTTTTTCTGCTTCATTCAGAATCTGTGATTATTGGTTGCAGTTAAGGATTCAGGAGAAAAAGCTACGGCGCAAGATGGTCAGGATGGGGACTTCTTGAGAGAGAAGAGGGACCAGTATCCCTGGGGTCAAGAGAACAGGAGATACTTTGGAAAAATCGCTTGAGCTTATCAGTGTGGGAGAAAGAAAAGTTATGTGGTATAACTGACAAGTACTGTAAAATGAAGCTTCAAGTGCCCTGAGACAGAGTCCTGGGTATGCCATTTACTGGCTATGTACCTGGGTAAATTAAGTTTTCTGACCCTTGGTTTTTGAAAATGTTGATCAGGTTTATCAATATTCATTAGGAATCATGAAAGAATCTAGATGGTCAATTATCCTCCCTTCAAGTTCAGTTTATCCCTATCCCTTTTCTCCTCTATTTCTACATCACTGACCTTGTGCTTATGCTAATCAAACCGGTCATCTGGCCAGCACTTCCACAGCTTTATGAGCCACCACCCACTGGCTGCCCCAGAGTTTGTGGTATTGTCATAGCCGTGGTGACTACAATACCACAATAACGTTCACACTCTGTTTTAGTTTGCAAAATGCATTCATGTACATTCTCATCTGGTCATGATAACAATTCCATAGGACTAGCAATATTAAGACTTCCATTTTATAGATGATGATATTGAGACTAAGAACATTTAAGAAATATTTCCCAAAGCCACTAAGTTAGGAAAAGGCAGAACAGGATAAAAATCTGGGGTGCCTGACAAAAATCCTGTGTTCTTCATGATAGCTTAAAAGTTAAGAGAACCATTATGGAAGTAGGTTCAGTAGCAGATGCTGCAGGTGCCCTACCTGGATTTGCTGGACCTTGCTGGTATTACCATTCTCCCTGCTTTTGTGAGGGCTGGCTGCAGCAGAGAACTGATCTCCACCAAAGTGAGCTACCTCCCACCAGAACATACCTGTGAGGTTATTTCTCCTATCCCAGGGGCAGCTGATGGCCCAAAAGAGAGACAGATACGGGGTACAAATGCCTGCCCCCATGTGTCAGAACAGGACTACTCTGTGCTATTACACTCCAGAGCTCCCCGTGTGAACAGACTGAGGCTAGACTTCAGCTGAATCCCCATCTTTGCCTAGGTTCTGCCCCTTCATTACCTTACTTGGTTCACTCCTTTGCAGGTTTCTGCTGAGAGCGTGCCTTCGTGAACCGGTTGCATAAGTAACTCTGTACCAGGTTCTGCTTCCAGGGAATTTTTTCTAAAGCAAGAATGGGCTCTGCCTCAGGATACATGGGTTTGTATCTTGGTTCCACTATTATTAGCCATGTGACCTTGGGAACATTATATACCTGCTCTAAGCCTCAGCCTCTCTATTTGAAATACAAAGATCTACCTTATAGAATTATTGAAACTCTAAACCATAGTAATCAATGGAAAGAGCTTCTGTCAGTACCTGGCAAATAGCAAGCACTTAATAAGTGTTTGCTGGTATTAATTATGATTATCATTATTATTATAATTCCCACAGCACCCACAACTCAGGCTGGTCCTCCTCCGGAGATCCAGTTTCTCCAGCCCTATTCAACCAGACTGCTGGCTGCTGAGAAAAAAAAATATACAGAAAGGAAACATATGCAGAAAATCAGTCAGGGGACTGCAATAAAGTGGGGATAAACAGAATTACTCACGTTAAGAAACATCCAGACTTCCTGATTCTGCTCATTCAAATCAATTTTGTAGATATTTATGGAGTTCCATGTGCCAACAACTGTGGTTGGTTCTAGACATCTAAGAAAGAAATCTACTTTATTCTTTGCAAGTGGACACTGGTAGGGGAGGTCATTTTGTAATGCAATAGGAATCCCCTCAAATGTTGGACATATAAATGTACAAATGCTGACTGTTAATACATACTATATTTGAAAGCCTCAGATAGTTGTCTAGGAGGTAAAATAAACAGGCTTGGGGATAAATCTAGTTGTAATATAATTAAGTTTGTTATATAAGTTTTTAATGGATTATATTTTTATAAGTACTAATACTTGTAAAATTTTTGCTTTTAGCAAATTAGGTATTTGAACACACTGGCTGATGCTTAATAAGAATTAGAATTATATTTTGCTTGTCGTATAAGTAAATATCTTGTTACATACTTGTTTAATGCTTGTGAAAACCATTCCAAACAATCTCTTTAGAATAAGAGTCTAATTACACATTTATCATTAAAATTACAGTGAGCTAATTACCTTGGAGATATCTTTATCTCTCTTGCAGCTTGCTTAATCCTAATGCATGTTTTCAATAATCATTTGTTATTTAATTAACTAATTAACAAACAATACCTGTCCTATGGAAAATCCTAAATTAAACACTTGAGGCTCTTTAATTGAATGTTCAATAACCCAATATAGCCCTTAATATTAGACCTTTTAAATATTGCAAAGATTCTATTGAATCACATATTAGTTTGCTCCTGTTATCTTTGGGGTTTAATTGGTAGAGGAAAAAAAGGGCCGTTAATAATACACAAGGGATAGTCAGCACAGCAAGGCTCTGATGAAACAGAAAATATCCATTAATAGCTGCTGAGTAGCAAAGTTGGCCAGCCCCGCCGGCCAGCAACAAAGGCAGCCTATTCATTTAGAATACCAATGTCCTTGCTCTATGAAATTAGGAAGCACAGTTTGGAAGCTAAGCACAAACAGGCCCAAAAGACAGCAGTCTGTGATGCAAAGTGGACACCTGTGATATCCTTTCTCCCCCACTGTACTCTGCACTGCTTTGAACATACCTGGAGGGTAGTATTTAATATTTCCTCCTACGGGTATAGTATTTGTGGATGGACTCAAGAGCATTCCTTTGTACCGTATCCCCTAAGATTGTTTTCCAAGTATCTAGTTTAGCCCCCTGCAATTCAAGTTTAAAAATGCTACTAGTAAGAACTTCCTAAAATGCAGATCTAATTATTAACTTCCTATTAATGCTTTCCTATCATTTTCTAAAGATCGCTTTCTAATGCTTCGTGGTGTTTGCAACTCTACAAATTCTGCTCCCTGGTTTCCTAATGATTTCCTCACATCTGCAGCCACCTCTCCCTGTACCTTTTGCTCCATTAGTGCACTTGCCTTAAGTATTCATGCTCATTTGCTTTGTACATTAATTGCACCTCTCTCTGGCTACCCTACTCATTTTTTAAAAGTACATCCTTCAAAGAATTACCCGCTCTTGAAATCTATAGTCAGACTTAAAACCATTATTTTCTATGTTTCCTGTATTATTTCCCTTATATAATGCATACTAAATGGTATTATAAAGTTTTATATGTCTATCTCCCAACTTAAAACTATCGACATCAGAATTGAATGGTGATTCAATTTCTAGACTACAGGATCTAGGAAATATTGGCTCAAATTCCTGCATCACAAATTACAAGTGTGTGAATTTAGAGACGAAAGACTTAATTTCTCCCATCCTCAGTTTTTACATATGCAAAATGGGTAGAATAATTATACTTCACTCATAAGATTATTGTGAGACATATGGTATAGCACATATAACAATGTCTGTCATACAGGAAATTCTAAATCATTGTGAGTTCATTGTAATGTTATTATGTACTCTTAATATTGTATTTCTTGTGGTTAATACAATTTATGACACATTGTGTGCATATGCACTCAGTAAATGTTTCTAAATGCCAGATGCATGAGTCATTGCGTGAATAAATTACTGTATGGACGGCTCAAAGCAGAGAGAGAAGGATTTGCGTGTAATATAGAACTTTTATGTATGTTTAAAATTATGTCCTGCAGCAAAGGGATCAGGAGTTTTCCGCGTGACCTTAGAGGGAGATCCATGACCATAAAGTAAATCAGTAGAAGAGGAGAAATTGGTTCAACATTAAAATTTTCTAAAAATAAGGATATATTTAAAATTGAATGGGCTTCCTCAGTTTCCTTTTATTTCATGTGTTCAAGCAGAGATTAAACAATAAAATTGTTGAGGGAGGTCATGTAGATTTTTAGGACTGGATTACATAACACGAAATGCTCCTGTGTCTTTATAAATCTGTGTTTCTCATATTTAAAATTTCTAGGTACGCCACGTGTTTTACAATAGTGTATGTATTCGCTCTTCTATTAGATATCGCATTTATTCATTCATTTTCTATACCATTCAATGTTTAAACTTATCAAAATATTTCAAAGGTTCCAATGAATCTCTTTTTAAACTTGCTTAGTGACCCAGTTCAATGAGTAATAGCTGCAGTGACACTGGAGATATATTTTGCTTGCATTGTCTATAGATAAGAAATCCCTGGGACGAGTCTGAGCTTTTTGACTTGATAAATCGAGCACCAGAAACGGTGGCTACTAAGACATTGACTTTTGGTCCATCCTTTTCCTTGCAAAATATTTTCAATGTCTGTTTTCGAGTACTGTTATTGCAGAATTGCATTATTGGAAATCCCCCACCCCCAGGAAATGATATTCAAAATCTTTCAAGGTTAGGACAGCAATAATTTGAGGTAACTGCTCTATGTTTATGCTGAATCATTGACTAGTAGCTTAGAAAATATTATCAGTCGAAAATGTGGTACTTGGAAAGTTATACACACATTGAGTAAAACTCATCTACCCCACCTTGAAAGCTTTCGGAGAGAGACAGTTCTGAGAAAAGCTGTTCATAAAGGGCTTGTTCCAGGAAGCCCTATGTCCTAATCTGACCCTCGCTTTGTATTTATTATCACTATCTAGAAGATAAATGCTAAAGTCATTGCCTTTCAGAAGAAAGAAATAGTGGTTTCTCTCCCTACCCATAGTTTAGCACTCATTTATAAAAATAAAAGCCCTAAAGATAGTCTGAACTTATTTCGAATTAATATTATATTGCAAAGTTTTGCGGCAACTGTTCATAATTTACCTGTCAGGGATTGTGAAAGACAACATTATAATTCCAATCAAAGAATTTCCTTTTGCTTGTGTGTAGAATGATTTCTCCTACTTTCAATAATGTTTTTGTTAAATCACACAGGGTGAGAAATAATAATAGGATATCACTTAATTGAATATGTCATCATGACGGGAGGTACAATACTCCATTTAAAACACCACGGTTGCTTGCTGGCTACCAAGTTGGATTGATTGCCCTCATTATGTACGTGGTCTGTGTTTCCTCGGCCTGCTCCGCCCTCCCCAGGGCCCCAGCTCCACTGAGCTGTTGAAATCCTGTATTTTAAATTAGCCATGAACTTGCCATTCTTAAACATTGCAGCACTTGAATGGTGTTGGTACTATATTTCAAACGCCAAGAGACTGGACAAAATTCTGAAAACTTACATTGAAAGCTATTTTTTAAATAATTTAGCATAAGAATCACAGCCTTTTCAGCAAGGTAGCAATTAAGTCATCATCACTACTGGCCCTATAAAAACTGATTAGGGCTGTTTTTTTAATCACTTATACCTTCTGAACTGCTTTCCTGAACAAACTGACACCTAAGACAGAAATCACACAGTGGAAACCAGTACCAGGAAAAGAGAGAAAAGGTCATTAAATAAAACTGTTATTCCACTAATATTAACCCTGCAGAAAATGACCAGGCAGGTAATGTTTCAGGTACCCATATAATTATCATTGCTAAAGACATTCGTCCAATCAAACATATTTTTCCTATTGAACTGGGAAAAGTATACTAACTTATACTTCAGGGACATCTCGTTTTTTCAGGGCAGCTCAGCTGTGAAGACCTTTCCTTGCCTGTTTTTAAAAATCCTTAATTTGCTTATGAGCAATATTTATACAAATAGCCTTTCTGACATGTCACATCTCCCATCTCCCAACCCTCTGTCCTTGCTCCTCTCGCCGGGCTCTCTCTGTCCTATTGTATAACAAATTTCCCTGGAAAACCTGCTTATTACCCTGGTAGGTGTTTTGTACTTTATATTTCATGGCTGCAGCTCTCCGTTTTTTAAGTTCTGTGGCTTGCAGACGGAAGTCAGTAAAGACCATCAGCTGAGGGGGGCCTGAAACTTGGTCCTCATGCTTGGATACCTTGCAGACATAGTTCCAACTCTGGCCTGACATTTACAAACGCTTAATATCCTTGCAGTGCTGGTGCAGGTAAGGGGAGGGCTGGGCTCTGGTTGCAGAGTGTTTAGCACAGTTAAAGGCTTGCACTTTGCCACTGAGAAAGTTAGACTGTCCCACTTTGCTTGAGAATACCTCTAAGGATAGCAACTATCACTTGGCTGGACACCAACCATTTATCTACATTTAGCTACAACCATTGTTGTAGCTGTTATACTTCTATTTTATCTTTTAGTCCTAATTGCAACCTTGCAAAGCACATACTATTAATCTCATTTTTCAGATTAGGAAACTGAGACTTAGAGATAAAAAGTCACCTTCACAAATACTCCAAAGCAGGAAGAAGTGACTTCTAATCTACAACTGTACAAGTCCGAGCTTCTCAAAAGTTGATGAATAAGAGGAATCGCCTGGAGATCTTGTTGAAAAACAGATTTTGAAAATCTGGGGAGGGGCTTGAGATTTTGCATTTTGGACAAGTTCTGCAGTGAGAGCTTTCTGTTGGTCACTAGATTGCACTTTGCTTAAGACAAGGGTACAGGATTTTTTTTTTTTTTTTTTAATGAAAGGAAACCTTTAGTGATGAATACCAGAAAACCTATGCAGGGATGCCATGCATTGGCCCTGTGGGCACATAAAATCTTGAATCTATGATGCCAAACAAGGTATGGGCTGGCTGTGCTGGGAATCAAGCCAGTCTCCATGTCCAACAGGCATTTTACTCTCTGCCAGCAAGTTCCTTGGCAGGAGTAGAAAATGCACATTTTTTGGCCAGAATTTGGTATTTTTTTCTCCCTATTTTTGTCCCACTGAATGCCTTTCTGCTTATAGATAACTCAATATTTTTTAAAGTAGTTGTTATATAAAGAAGCTGTAACAGACAAAGTGCTGTCCTTGAATTCCAAAGACCAGGGTCTCAGTCTCATTTATGGCATTTTCTGACTGTGTGATCTGTAGGAGCACTACCCTCTCTGGAATCAGTCCCTTCATGTGCAGAGGGATAAACCTTACTTCATTCAGTAATGGGTCTGTGGATACTTTTGACATTATTAGAAATAATTAAATAAATAAAAGTGGACTGTGCTGGCACAACCGTTTTGGAAAACAGTTTGACAGTATCCATAAAGCTAGACCTATGCCCCATACCCTATGTGCCAGGAACTCTATTCCTGTGCATATTCCCAAGAAAAATGAGTGCTTATCATGTACAAGAACTTTCATAGATGCTTCATTCACACTAGCGAAAGCAATGAAAACAACTCAAAGTCCACCAGTATCCAAATGGGTAAATAAATTGCCACATAGTCATGTAAATAATACTGCCCAGCAGTAACATAAAACACACTTCTGCTACATGCAAAAACTTGGATGACCATGGAGTACTATTCAGCTTTAAGAAACAATGGTGATATTGCACCTCTTATATATTCCCAGATAGAGCTGGAACACATTCTACTAAGTGAAATATTCCAAGAATGGAAAAATAAGCACCACAT
>CAUYSK010055726.1:0-59057 GCA_963575035.1 Avahi laniger | reverse complement strand
TTTTCTATATATTTTTAGCTGTCCAATTAATTTCTTTCTATTTTTGGTAGAGACGAGGTCTCGCTCTTGCTCAGGCTGGTCTCGAACTCCTGAGCTCAAATGATCCACCCACCTCGGCCTCCCAGAGTAGTAGGATTACAGGCGTGAGCCACCGTACCCGGCCAGAATATCTTAAGATATGTATAATAATAATGGTAGCTAATAACATCTGTCATTTAAAGTTATGTGCCAGGCACTGTACACACACGCACGCACTTTGTGTTTTTGGATATAGTATTCTGCTTTAGGCTTGTCCAAAATAAGCTTCATTTCTAAGTTAGATTAAGACCATATATTGGTCAAGTAATGAAAGTGACTAGGATTTTGCTTTTAAAGTTTGTAGAAAAATGTAGTTTGTATGTTTATAAAATTTCATTGAGATTTGTGGCTATTCCCATCCCTAGGCCTTTGCTCCTGAGAGTTTTTTCTGGAATTCTCACTTCTGGGCAGAAAGCGCTTGTGCTTGGCTCTTCAGTGCAGCTCGTCCTAACCAAGAGGGCCAGTACAGAAAGAGCTCTTATCTTCCTTTGGTCTCTGGTTCACACTCTGATGGCAGTGCTGTAAAAAGGTACTTGGCAAATTTTCAATAATAGGATAATTTGCCTGTTAATCACATTGCTTTATGGTGTGTGTTTCCTCTTTCTTCTATCCTGTGATTAGGTTATTTTCTCCATACCCTGTCTCATTCCAAAAGGAATTTTAGGACATCATACTGAGACATCAGCATGAAAATGGATAAGCAGACTTGGAGAGGAGCTGCAGGCTGGTGGCACAACAGGAGTGGGTGTGCTGAGGTCTGGCACACTGCCAACAACACTGCAGACCTGTGAGGATAGGCCAGGAGGGATCCTAATGGTAAAATTATGTGATTGCAATGGCTGTAAGATAAACTTGGTAGTTGCTGTAGATCACTGGTTCTCAAACAGGGCAATATCTGGAGACATTTTTGATTGTCACAACTGGGGGAGAGTGCTACTGGCACGGAATGGGTGGAGGCCAGGCCTGCTGCTAAACATCCTGCAAAGTACAGGGCAGCCCCCACCCAGAGAATTATCCATCCCCAAGTGCCAGTAGAGGTAAGGGTGAGAAACCCTGCTCTGGATAAGAGTCTCTGTTGTTGTTTGCCTTTTTGTGTATTTGTCTCATCATTGCGACTAGACTGTAAGCTGCTTGAGGGTAAGAATGTCGCCTTTCATTTGGAATCACCTAGACTTCTGGAGTCTCCATGCGCTGCCACTTACGAAACATGTGACATGGGAGGTTTTTTCCATCTCTTTTCCTAATCTGTTCAGTGATGCTAGTAACACGTGCCTCGCCTGTTCCTTGTGAAGGAAGACCTATCCGTGAGGGTAGTAGGTTGTTTTAGGAAAATAACCAGAATGCATCTGAAGAGGATTCAAAAGAAAACTGGGTGAGATTTTGGATAATACTTATGGATTTTTCACTGATTTATGCACCAAATTTTGAACCTTTCTGGTGAGAAGTTCTGTGGGGATCCAGAGGTAAATGAGGCTCTCCCTGTGTGTGGAAGGCTATGTGGAAGGTGGGAGAGATGGACATATGGGCCATATTCAGAACGCAGGGCAGACGGAGCTCCGGAAGTGAGCCGTGGTAGCCCCAAGGAGGAGGGCTTGCCCTACAGCAAAGCCTGGTTTGTGGACATGTCCTTGCATTGATCCTTATCATTGCTGGGATTGTGATGGCAGAGAAGGCATTGCAGCTCATGGGACCTTCAGGGACACAGGCCCAGGGGTGAGAGCGTTTACGAGAAAACACAGAGCACACAAGGAGTGAGGCTGAACCTGGGAGGAGGGAGAATGAGACGGAAGGCAGGGCCTTGAACACCTTGCTGGAAGCTTGAACCTCCTTCCCCAGGGCTGAGGCAGGGGAACACTGAGGGTTCAGAGGAAGCCGGATGAGACACTCAACCTGTGTCTTAGGAAGGCCCCTGGAGTCAGGAGGCGTTTTCTGAGTCTTGGTGAGATGTGGGGGGAGTCAGTGTGGTCAGGGGTGATGGAGGCGAGAAAGTGGGGAGCCTCTAAAGATAGGGTAGAGGTAGAATTCATGGGACCTGCTGTTATAGGCAGGTGACTGTGTGTAGATTTGGGTCACCCTCCGAGTTTATCTCTGTAGTATGCTGGAGAAAGAGTGGGTGGGGGCTAGGAAATGGGGTCCTCTTAAACATTTAAGGTAAGAAGTGGTTGAAAAGATGTTTTCACTTTTTGAGCAGAATCATAGTTACATAGTTCCATGGGAGGGACCTCTGGGCAGCGTCTGGCCTTGATCACTGAGGCCAAGTGGGAGACCTGCTGCCATTGTGTCGTTCTTGGGTTCTGTTGGTGACAGGGAAAGGATGCTCTGTGTCTGCCTTGACCCCTCCCTTTCCCCAGGGGTTGCTAGCCTGTTCTGTTCATCCAGCATGTTTGTGTGTACACTGCAGAGGTGTCTAGCATGTGAAACAGAGGTCTGGAATGAGCCCTGGGGACCAAAAATCAATGCAGGTATGTTTTATCATCCTGCCAAAGTCAGCAGTGACACCTAGAGAGGTGAGTGGGGCTGTCGACAACATCCGTATTTTCAAATAGCACAAAGGGAGTGTTGCAGATATAGGACTGCCCGCCTTCCTTGCTAGCAGAACTCCAGCTTTTTTCAGGTGTCTGCCACCTTCTACAGGCCAAGCTACAGGAAGCAAAGCTTGATCACCCTAAGCAGGTATGTGGGTGAGTGCCAAGAATTTGTTGAGGAACAGCCATGTGATGCCATTCTAGCCCTTGGGTCTAGGCGGGGACATCTGCTGGGAGCTCCTGGGGAGTCAGATAAGAAGACATGCTTGAAAGGCCAGTGTCTTCTGCTGGACTTCACTAGGTCTGCATGTGGCAGCCAGCATGTGACCACAAGGATGGAGCTCACACTGAGGATGACAGAAGAGGAAAATGGAGGGACATGGCTCTTTAAGTTGCTAAATTAATGAACCCTGAAGCTGACCTACCTCAGGACTTGTCATATGAGACAGCAGATTACCCTTGAAATTCTCTGTGGCTTTCAGCAGAAGTAAAACATCTATAGAAGTACAGTCTGCAGATGGAAACTGAGGCTGGGTGAGATGAGTCGACCCTCCCCAAGATTACACTTGATATGAGGGGAGGAGTTGGGAATCACACCCAGACTTCAGCCCAAGCCCAGGCTTATTCCTCCTGATTTGCCAAGTGGTGAGCTGTGTATTAAGGTTGGCACACCCATCCTGGAAGGTGTGAAGGCCTTGTTCCTCCTTGGAAGGACAGCTTTTGGAAACCACATGGTACATCGTGGTACCAGGAGTCTCTGGTGCTTGGAGATTGTTGTCCTATGGCTGCTTCTGTGGCCATTCTGAGTGCCTTAAGGCTTCTAACCTGGTAAGTTTCTCTCGATGTATGCTTGGCGAGCCTTCTCTGGCATTTGGTTGTCAAGAGTTCTCTGATTGTGGTGTATTAAGAGAATCCTTTTAGGGAGGAATAGGGAGGAGAGGGACCTGTTACCCCATCCTTGGACTTTGAGTCTTCCCTGTTGGCCTGATTGGGCCAACTAGATCATGTGCCCTCTCGCACCAGTCACCATTGCCTACTGGCTTTCCTGGGGGACGGGCGGATACTGGAATAAAATTGGAGTTCTGTTAGAGACCTCTGGTGGAAAGTAAGCTCCTGGAAGGCAAAACGTTGTCTTTGCTCCACTCTCTCTCTTTCCCCGAGGCCAAGAATGGTGCCTCGCACACACCATGGTAGTTGCTCAGTAAATGTCAAGGGGGACTGAATGCTGAAAGACAGTGGTGGAGGGTGTCTGGCAGATGGGCAGTGCTTGTGACTGGTATTGTTGATTTAATGTAAAAAACGTCTTGTTCATCCTGGCTGGCTCTTCTAATAGATCAGACTTTCTGGTGGAATCTGCTGGAGAGTCTGGCAATGGGAGAAGTACTCCGCCCAAGCCCTTCTCCAAGGAGCTCATTTGCATCAAATGGTGTCTTTTGGAGCTTTCGGTTTTAAGGAGAAGAGAAGATGAAACAACAATAGCAACTGGTTTTAAAACGCTCCTGGCAAAAAGAAAACCCATTTAGATAAAACTTGTTGCTCCTACAAATGGTATCTGCCTTGATGCATTAGCCAATTTAGGACAGGTCAATTCACAGAGAGGCTGCCCTGACAAAAGCCACTGTGGTAAGGATCGTACAGAAGGGATAGCAAACCTTATTTGAGGGTCAGGGATAGACCTTCATTGGAGCAGACTCCAGGCCTGCTGCATCCGCCAACAAAAGGTCCCGCACAGAGAAGACACTGGATAAGTTCACCCATTCAAATAACGAGTGCCAGTGGTGTGCCAGGGGCTGTTACTAAGAGCTGAAAACACAGCAGTAGACCAAGCAGCACACCAGGGTCTGCTGAGTGGAGGCATGTGATGCATTCTAGCCGGTGAGACTGGGATGGGGATCTGCTGGGGTGTCCTGTGTAAGTGGAAAAGAACAGATGTGGAAAGGGAGCTTCCTGGGGAGACACATAGCAGACGTCACAAACAAGCCATTACAGAGCATGCTGGGTGGGTTAGTGTGGGAGAAACAGCAGAAATAGAGAAGAGGAATGCCGTGGAGGGGCAATCTTAAACAGGATGCTTTGGAAAAGTCTGAGTGAGAAGGTAATGTTTGAGCAAAGACCTTTTTGCAGAAGTTAAGACACTGAGCTGGAGATTTTTGCATGCAGGAGGTTATTGGAGAGTGTTGTTGGGATCCACACCTACAGAGGAGTGAGAGAAGCAGGACCAGCCAGAGGGAGAAGGTGAGCTGTGATGTAAGCACAGCAAAAGCCACTGCAACTCTCTGGGGATCTCTGGAGCTAGGAGAGCCCCTCAGAGTTATCCTGGATTGGGGTGAGGGGCCCAGGCCTGTGTACTCCCACATCCACAGTCACTAGACGTGGGCTATCTTGGGGAGAGGGCTGACCTTGGTCAGAGGCAGTTCTTCCCCTGAGGACAGGACCTACATGGAGAAAGACTCCTGTGGGGCTGTCAACACTTCACAGCTAGCTAGGGGATGGTGCTTCAGTCCCTGGGGGGAGGAGACCTGGGCATGATACCAATGGCATCCAGTGAAGATGAGGAAGACAGCATCAAGGGGAGAACATTCCTGGCGAGAGAATGGCCAGAACTTGCCTGGAGGGTTTGAGGAACAGGAAGGGTGTCTGTGGTTGGAGCGATGCAAGGGCAAGAGCCCTCACTGGGAGATGAGGCCAGAGATTGAGCAGCCGACTGGGAGGGTCCGGTGGGCTGCGAGAAGACCTTGATTCTCACTGCCATGGGAGCAGGGGACTACCATGATCTGATGTGGATCTTAGAGGGCTTGCTGGCTGCTACAATGGGACTAGACTCGGTGTGGAGGACAAGGGAGGGAACCAGGAGACCAATTATGAGGCTGTTGCAATAATCCAGGCCAGAGATGATGATGGTCTGGACCAGGGTGGCGATGGCCATGATGTTGAGAAATGGATGGATTCTTTATGTGTGTGTGCGTATTCATGTAATACATTGGATATATATTATACACACACATGTTCCTTTTATATGTGACTTACATAGTAAAATGCCCAGACTTTAAGTGTGTAATTTGATAAATTTTGACAAATGAATATACTTTACAACCTATTGCCCGATCAAAGTAAGGAACATTTGCATCTGCCCAGAAAGTTTGGCTTGTGGATATATTGGGAAGGTAGGGTCAACAGCGTGGGACAACGAGTGTGCAGTAAGAGAGGACAAACTGATGAGTTCCACGTGAAAAGCAGAGTTGCTGTCAACTGAGATCAGTAAGACGGGAAGGAGCAGATTTGAGAGGGAAGATCCAGGATTCAATTTTAAGGTGGGCCATGCAAGACCATCTCACAGGGCCTTCCCCAAGCAGCCATTTGGTGATGTGGCCTAGCCTTCTTTTGGGAGACACTGGAGTTCTGTTCTAAAACTGTTAAGGAATAGAATAAATATCTGTGTTTTTATCTAGTGACAATTGCTGTATATAATTATACTAGGATATCACTTATGGTGTGTTATGTATGGATCTGGATAATGCAGTATTTTATGGTTTGGCAATTTTAATTTATAAAATATAAAATAATTTTTCTTATAAAAGTAACGTTATGTTCAATTTAGGAAAAATTAGAAAATACACAAAGGAAACTAAATTGTTAAAACTTTTTTGTGTGGTCTTTCAGACCATTTAGAAAAAAATAGCTGGGTGAATTGGTGATTTTACAAACACATTTTATTTAGGGTACACATGACATTATAAAAGTGTCTGAATTTCTTAAGACCTTAGCTAAATTCCCTTTAGTCACCATAGCAAAACCAGTGTTTTTGATGTGTAGCCTCCCTTGCAGACCTTACTTTGTACTTGTAACTGGAATAGCTAAAATGTTGCAGTGCATTTTTCACTTAAATAGTATAGTAACTTTGTTGTGGTCTTACTTGTGGTTGTTGTTACACTAACAGATTTTCCTCCCTCTGGAAATGTAACTGTTAATTTTCTAACAGAAGTTGGTGGAAGAGTTTAGATTTATAAAAGTCCTTTTGCGGGTAACTTTTAAGGAATAGCTCTGTTTTGCAAAAGTAAAGGGAAAAAAAAGAAACAGTGATTGTTACCAAACTTTCTCGGTAGTGTGTTGGCAAATGCTAAGGAGAAGCTATTGAGGTCTCTAAATGATATATCTGTGGCTTTTTTCTACTTTAGTTCATGGCAAAAGAAAAACACAATGGTTGTATGGTTGCTACAGCTTCCTTCCTGTGCTGTGTTTTCAATCTCTCAGCCATCTGACACCAATGAGATGTCACTGTGTGGTGCTTACTAAAGAAGATAGGGAGAAGTTTTCGTGGTTGAAAGTGACAGAGATAACAGCAGCAGATGGCTCTGTGAGCCAGCCAAGGGTGTGCTTCCCACCTGCGGGTGGTTGGTGAAATCTGACTCCACAACATAGGAGATCAGGAGCCTGCCTTCCAAAGATTGGTACACCCACGACACTGAAGGCATGTTTGAATTTAGTGCTTCTGCTGTGGGCTTTCTCCAGCCATTCAGCAGCACCAAGTATTTTTTGTTGGGCCTCATAGGTACCAGGCCACAGCTCTAGGTACTGGGGATGAATCAGTGAATAAAACGAACAGGAACTGCTGAGATCTTGCACTTTACATTCTGGTGGGTGGAGTAGATAAACATAAAATAAAGGAAGCTGTATAGTAATGGATCAGAACTAGGGAAATTGGTTGTGCCACATTGGGGAAATAATACTTTTAAGTAGTGTTGTTAGGATAAGCTGCACTGAGAGGGTGACTTGAGCAAAGACTTGAAGGAGGCGAGGAAGAGCCTTCTGGGCTGCTGCCTAACGCAGTCCAAGAACAGAGAAATGGGGATGGGGATGAGCAGGAGACAAGGTTGGAAAAGTCCTGGGGGTGGAATGGCTATTTTCGGGGACTGTTGGCCATTCCTCCCAAGGACGCCCTCTTCGCTGTGATGGTGCAGCCCTTGGGGCAGAGCAGGTTTGGGTGGGAAGGTCAGAAGTTCCACCCCAGTGAGGGTCAGGGTGAAGTGCCTGGTAGACTGTATATAGGTCACATTAGTGTGTTTAGATGACAAATTTCTCAGAGGGATCGCTGGTTATAGAGCATGCACACTGTCACCTGCACGTGCAAAAAATCAGTTTTATTATGATCCAAACACCTATGACCACACTGGTGTTTGGATATTTACCTCTATTACCTTTACATATTAGTACGTACACGTACACAGAACTCACATGTATGTATTTCTTATTGAGATAATTATAGATTGACACTCAATTGTATGAAACACTGAGAGAGCCCTTAATGCACTTTCTCCCAATTGTAACATTTTGCAAAACTATAGCATAATACTACATTGATACTAATAACAATCCACCTATTTTATTCAGAGTTTCCCAGGTTTATTTGTACTTATTTGTGTGTGTGTGTGTTCTATAAATTTTATCACCTGTCTAGGTTCAGTATCCACCACCACAGTCAAGATACTGAACAGTTCCAACAATTTTTATAATTAAACCCACCTCCCTTCTACTCTTCCCACCTTACTTTCTTTAATTTTTTTGTTTGGTTTGATTTTGGTTAGCATTTTTATAATTGTGGTAAAATACGTAACATAAAATTTGCTATCTTAATTATTTTTAAGTATGCAATTCAGTAATGTTACAATTCACATTGTTGCGCACCCAATCTCCAGAACTTTTTCATCTTGCAAATCTATACCAATTAAGCAATGACTCCCTATTTTCCCCTCCACCTAGCCGCTGGCAGCCACCATTCTACTATGTGTTTCTATGAATTTGACTATTTTAGTTACCTCATGTAAGTGGAATCATACAATATTTGTCTTTTTGTGACTGGCTTATTTCACTTAGCATAATGTCTTTGAATTTCATCCACATTGTAGCCTGTCAGAACTACTTTCCTTTTTAAGGCTGAATACTATTCCATTGTGTGGGTATACCACATTTCGTTTATCCATTCATCCATTAACAGACACGTGGGTTGCTTCTTCCTCTTGGAGGACAGTGAGCAGTGTTACTGTGCACAAGGGTGTGTGATCTCTTCTGGACACTGCTTTTGCTGTTTTTGGTACATACCCAGAAGGGGAATTGCTAGGTCATATGGTAATTCTATGTTTAATTTTTTGTGGAACTGCCATACTGTTTTCCATAGCAGCTGCACTATTTTACATTTCCCCCAACGCACGTGTTCTAATTTTTCCACATCCTCACCAGCACTTGTTATTTTCCAGGGTTTTTTGATAGCAGTCCACTTAGTGGATATGAGGGGGTTTTGACTTGCATTTCTCTACTAATTAGTGATACTGAGCATCTTTTATGTGCTTGTTGGCCATTTGTATATCTTTGGAGAAATGTATATGTAAGTTCTTTGCCCATTTTTGAGTCAGGTTGGGGTTTTTTGTTGTTGTTGAGTTTTAGGATTTCTCTATATATTCTGGATATTAACCCTTTATCAGATGTGTAATTTGAGAATATTTTCTCCCATTCTGTGGGCTGCCTTTTTACTCTGCTGATGGTGTCCTTTGATACACAAAAGTTTTAAATTTTGATGAAATTCAATTTCTCTTTTTTTAATTGCCTGTGCCTTTGGTATCATATCCAAGAAATTACTGCCAAATCCAGTGTTTCAGAAGGAAACTCTAGTTTTAGGTCTTAGATTTAGGTCTTTGTTCCATTTTGAGTTAATTTTTGTGTAAGGTGTGAGGTAAGGGTCCAACTTCATTCTTTTGCATGTGCAGTTTTCCCAGCACCATTTGTTGAAGAGACTGTCCTTTTCCCTGTTGATGGTCTTGGCACCCTTGTCAAAATCAATTGACCATATATGCAAAGGTTTGTTTCTGGGCTTTCTGTTCTGTTCCATTGGTCTATATGTCTGTCTATGTTAGTACTACACTGTTTTGATTACTTTAGCTTTATGTTAAGTTTTGAAATCGGGAATTGTGAGACATCCAACTTTATTCTTTTTCAAGATTCTTTTAGAGGATGGGTGTGGTGGCTCACACCTGTAATCCTAACACTCTGGGAGGCCAAGACAGGAGGAGCACTTGAGCTCAGGAATTTGAGACTAGCCTGAGCAAGAGCAAGACCCTGTGTCTCCTAAAAATAGAAAAATTAGCTGTGCGTGATGGCTTGAGCCTGTAGTCCTAGCTACTCAAGAGGCTGAGACAGGAGGATCGCTTCCGCCTAGGAGTTTGAGGTTGCAGTGAACACTCTACCTGGGCGACAGACAAGACTCTGTCTCAAAAAAAAATTCTTTTGGCTGTTCAGGGTCCCTTAAAATTCCATATGAATTTTAGGATGGATTTTTTTTTTCTGCAAAAAATGCCATTGGGATTTTGATATGGGACTTTATTGAAATCTGCAGATCACTTTGAGTAGTTTTAACTTCTTAAAGATATTATGTCTTTCAATCCATGAATACAGCATGTCTTTCCATTTATTTCTGTCTTTAATTCCCTTCAATGTTTTATACTTTCAATGTACAAGTCTTACACCTCCTTGGCTAAGTTTATTCCTGAATGTTTTATTCTTTTTGATGCTCTTGTAAATGGAATTGTTTTCTTATTGTTCTTTTCAGATTGTTCATTGTTAGTGTATAGAAATGCAACTGATTTTTGTTTGTTGATTTTGTATCCTATGCCTTTGCTGAATTCATTTATTAGCACTAATGGTATTGTGTGAATTTTTAGGGTCATGTCATTTGCACCCACCTTATATTTTAATATTGTTTTGTAACTTTTTTCATTTAATAAATGTTTCAAACATTTTCCCATTTTTAATTCTAAATTTGCCAACATTAGTTAAAACCAAATTTTAACTGGACAGTACAGGAGAAGTGTTCCCGGGAGCAACATTTCAGCAGGACATGTGCATGCATGTTCCAATCACATCTACCCGGTGAGCTATTAGAATGTAAAAGCACAGAGACTTTTCAGAGCCAAAAAAACCAAAAGTTCGCGGGACTGCTGAAAGGAGAGGCCTAGCTGACCTCGATTGTGCCCTCCAGCTTCCTCTGCTCAGAGTTTAAGTTTCCACGTTTGGGCCTCCTCCAAGAATCTTTACCGTGAGGTAAAGGAAGGAACAATTCGACCTGACCATGTCCCATCATAATCCCAAGCGTCCTTAACATACTCTTTATTCCCTGCCAGATGGAAAGCATTTATACTTTCAAATATAAGGGTTGTCAAATCAGCAAACCCTCAACAGTAGGTGGTAGCCTACTGTAGTGGCTCTATCGGAAGAGCCTCAGCAGAGTGCGTGTGTGGGCTGAAGAGAGCGTCCAGAGGGCTGACCTGGAAGTGGGGCTTCCAGGAGAAATGCAGGGACAGCAGCATTCTGGTCTGGCGTTGATCCAAGAATAGGCAATTGCCAGGTATCTCTAGAGTCTAGGGTGTGTGTTGATTTATCTTTATTTCTGTCTCTATACAAAGAAAGGCCAGATGCAGGAGGTAGTTGGGAACTAACTCATTTTTATCACCATGTTGTGCCACAGGGAAAGTAACCAGCCAAGCCATAAGATCGCTCTGCTGGCCGGGCGCGGTGGCTCACGCCTGTAATCCTAGGTCTCTGGGAGGCCGAGGCAGGAGGATTGTTTGAGCTCAGGAGTTCAAGACCAGCCTGAGCAAGAGTGAGACCCCGTCTCTATTAAAATTGGAAAGAAATTAATTGAACAACTAAAAATATATGGAAAAAACTAGCCGGGCATGGTGGCGCATGCCTGTAGTCCCAGCTACCTGGGAAGCTGAGGCAGAAGGATTACTTGAACCCAGAAGCGTGAGGTTGCTGTGAGCTAAGCTGACGCCACGGCACTCACTCTAGCCCAGGCAACAGAGTGAGACTCTGTCTCAAAAAAAAAAAAAAGATTGCTCAGCTCCACCTCAGACAACCATTGAGAAGAGGCTCATTCCTACTGACGGACTTGAGCGGCTGAAGGGCCCAGTGCTGTGAGGAGATGGGGAGCTAGCGCCACGCTGGGGTCTTTGTACAGGTCCACCACCATGTGTCATCTCATCTCCTGCACATGGCTAAGACAGGAAGCATCGGTGCCAGTTAAACCAGTCACACCTTTCACCAGGGTGCGTCCTGATCTCAGAAATAAAATATCAAAATATGAAATGGATGCATCTTAGAAGTAATGTGACAGGGTGTCTTAATCTGTTTCACAAGATGCTTGTAAGGGTGAATGTGTCCTCCCCATTTTTGCAGATTAGGAAATGGGTGTTTGAGGAGATTAAACAATTTGCTCAAGGCTGTGTAGCTGGTAAGCCGCAGGGCTGAGGAATCAACCCAGGAGTTTTTTTGCTAAAGCCCAGACCTGTTTCCACCACCACACTGCTGCCTACTGTGGAGCAAAAACGTGGATCTGACCTTGGCATTCCTCTGCTTCAGAAGTGTCTTTAGATCAAGGGCTGAGCTCCTGACTGGTGCCTGCTAGGCCCTGGCCATCCCTCTCACTTCTTTTCTCACACTCTACCCACACTCTGCTCTGCAGCAGTACTTCAGGCTACTTCTTGATTCGATGCTGGTCCCCTCTGCCTGAAATTCCTCTCCCCTGCTCCACTCCACTCTTCTGGCTGACTCCTACTCAACCTTTGGGACCCAGTTCAGCTGTTATTTCTGCAGGAAGCCCCAGGCTGAGTCAGGTGTCTTGCTACCTGTGGGGTTTGTTACTGGATGTCTTACTTGTGAGATTAGTATGATTATGTATCTTTACTTTCTCGGTGCTTAGCCCAATACCAGAAACATAGTAGAAATCCACAACGTAGACTGAGAAAATATCTGTGGTCTGAAGGACATAGCCTCTAATTGGTACATGTGCACCCGAGCCCTCAGCACACCCTGGCTCAGCCTGTGTGTGCTCTTGGGTAGTCAGGGGCCTGTGACTTGCAGGTGTTTCCAATGTGCTTCTTGAGGCACAGTATAATACTGCGTCTCACAGACTCATGGGGCTGAAAAGCACTCAGGGCCAGGGATGCTCTGCCCTGGTTGCTCATCAAGACTGACACTGTCATGTAGCATTTTCTAAGTTAAGATTACAGATGCCCAGCTCAAGTTGGCTTAAGCACAAAAGTGAATGAATTGGCCTTTTGGGTTGTCTCTCTTGTATGACAAACTACCCCAAAACTTACTGGTTTAAAACAATAACGATTTTATTATTTGCTTATGATTCTGCAGTTTGGCCAGGCTCAGCAGGTTCAGCTTATCTTGGGTCTGTGGAATCTGCTGGGGTGTCTCAGACAGCTTGGGCTAGTGTCTCAGCGTGGGGGAAGTGTGGTGCCTGGGAAGGGCGGTGGGTGTGTAGTGTGGGTCTGGATCCACAGATGAGAAAACACAGGCTTGAGCACCTCTGATCCTTTTACCTGTGCTATCAACACCTGCCCTTTCTTACCCTACCGAGTATAGTTTTCTGAATTATTCTCTTGAATATTAAGATGAGGCTAGTTAGGGTCTGCCCTGTCCAGGCTCTGGAAGAACCTTGATCTGCATATTCTCTCTCCTCGGGCCTCTGAGTGTATCCTCTGCTGGGTTGGGTCCTTCAGAGCTGGGTCAAGTGCGAGCTGCATTGGGGCTTGCCTCATGAACTCTCAGAATGAGAGCTCAGAGCACACCAGGACCAAGCCTCCCGGGTGTTTGGGATGGCTTTCTGCATGCTGCATGTGCTCCAGGAAGGTGGCCAGCAGCACTTGAGCTGTCTTCATGCAGCTCTGGCCCTTGTATGTGGACCTGGAGGTGACTAAGCGGACTCAAGGACCAGGCTGGGGCTGCCAGCATGATGACAGGGGCCTATTGTGGTAGCTTTTGTTGTTTTGAAATTTAAGAAATACTAGAGATGATATAATATATAGTGTGGTTTCTAAACTATCCGAGGGTTTCTACTGATTCCAAGAAAAAACAGGGTGCTTGTATTTGCCACACTTGCTCACAAGTGGCCTCGCACAGCTGTTTCCCCTACTACAGGTTGAGCATCTCTAATCCAAAAATTCAAAATCTGAAGTACTACAAAATTGGAAGCTTTTTGAGCACTGACATGTTGCCACAAGTGGAAAAATTCCACACCTGACCTTCATGTGATGGGTCACAGTCAAAATGCAGTCAAAACTTTCGTTTCATGCACAATATTGTTAAAAATATTGTATAAAATATTGTATAAAATTACTTCTAGGCTATGTGTATAAGGTATATATGAAAGAGAACCGAATTCGTGTTTAGGCTTGGGTCCCATCCCCAAAATATCTCATGTAAATATTCCAAAATCCGAAAAAATTCAAAACACTTCTGGTCCCAAGAGGTTCAGATAAGGAATACTGCATCTGTACCATGTAAGTGTATCTCCCTGTTTGTGGAAGCTCATGGTTGGTTTGACTGCATGAGTGTGGCTCTCTGGTGAGTTGAGTGCCATCTGGGGGCCCATGCTGGGCATTGCCTTTTGGATACCAACATTTGATTTTCTGCACTCACCTGGGAGTCCTGGCAGGACTTTACCATCCTCAGGCAGCCACTGCCTGCCCCTGCCCCTGCCTAACTTGCACTTGCTGTGTGATGCTAGGGGCTGGTGACCCTCGTCCTTGTGTTTACACTGCCTTCTTGTGGGTGACAGAGACAGAACTGCCTCAATTAAGAGACTTGGCAATAGCCCATTGTCTGTATCAGCAGTTGCTGATGCTCAGTTTGTTGTCATGCATTTAATTTGTCACTGAATAAATATTACTGAGATACCACTCACCAAGTACTATGCTAGAGGCTGAAGAGCAGTGAGACACTTGCAGCTCTGGCTTCCTTGGCCTAAAAGCAGACCAGGGAGACAGACAAATGCCCACCGGGCATGAGATCCCAGGATTATGTTCCACAGTCTGCTGGGTTTCAAGCTCTTAAAGTGCTTTCTTCCATCTGGTCTGCTCAGCCAGCCAGCCTGCTTCATGGGCTCCTAGTACAGGCCTGGGCCCACACTGGGTCCTGCGGGGCTTCTGAGAACTAACAGCTACAGCCCTTTCTCCTGGAGGAACTGAGCATCTAATTTAACATGGAGTGTATTGCTGTGAAGAAGGTTCAGCCAGAAGAGATACCAAGAAGGCAGACTTTCTTTGGACTTTGATATAGCACAAACATACCGGAGGGCTTTTTGGAAGCAGAAGTATGATGAGGGAAGTAACACCTCTTCCTTGCAGTCAGCCACTGGTCCTGCTTACCTGTCAGCCAGTTGGAAGGGGTGGGAAGTACTCTCTGTCCAGACGACAAGCCAAGTGCAGATCCATGCAACAGATAGATGTCTGGAGGTATACCCTGTGCTCTTTTCACTAGGCACCTGTGACTCAGGACTGTTACTGTGAACCACTTGTAACTCTTACAAACACTTGACCCTGCAAGATGGCAGACAAACGCCCAGGTGTCCTGTGGGCTTAGCCGTTTTCAGTGACAGAATGCTTTGTCCCACTGTTGGACTTTCAGCTATTTCAGGTTACTTAGAGCATCTTGTAGCAATTTAGACTTTAACTGAAACTGTTAAATCACTCCACCCTTACTCATGGGTATCTTATCTGTGGCTCATTTTGCCCTAGGTGTGATGATTAGAGCTATTACTTGAGTAGCTAGTATTTTAAAATTTTGAGTCTGCTGCTCTTCTCCATGAATAAAAGCTAAACTAGATGTTGTATGGGTTTTTTCTTTGTTTCTAGGCAAGCCGATTTTCTCAGTCGATATTCACCCTGACGGGACCAAGTTCGCAACTGGAGGACAAGGTACGTTTGTGAAATAAGGGAGGCGTCATGCTGCCGCCCTGCTCTGTTTCTCCTATTGTCCATATAGGTGCTCTGTTTCAGTGTGGATGTGACTCAGTTTAAAATGTACGGTTATAATCTGTTATCTGTACAGGTTAAATCCTTTTTTGGTTCTAGTATGCTCTCTATAAATATTTTGGGAGTGGGGTTATTCTAATTTCTGTTTATTGAATTAATATTAAAATCAGTTGGCATCCCCAGGCCAAACTTATTGAGCATGGAAAGTGGCAGGTAGTCCTGGGGACAAAGCCCCAACCCCAGAGGAGAGGGCTCTGTCAGCATTTTTCTCATCTGAAAAGGAGGGATGGTTAAGCTTGTATTGTCATGTAGTTTTAGGCCTATTTTCTGGTCAAAGTAATTTGACTGGGTTAGAGAGAAAGTCCAGTGTGGACAAGTAAGAATTTCCACGCCATTTGAAAATATCAGGTCGTTAAATGTGAAATGTCTGATTGTGAATCAAAAGTCTAGTTTATTATATCTCCAACATGAAACAGTACAATTAATCAAAGTAGGCACCTAAACTATCGACACAGTTTTGCCATCTTAATGGTAGCTTGCTTATGCTGGCAGCGAAGAAGCCTGGAGAGTGAGTGGCGATGAAAGCGCGAAAGAAGTTTTCCACAGCTTGTCGAGAATTGGTTATTTTTCCTCGCAAGAAGTGGTCCAAAGCCTGGAAGAAGTGGTAGTCAGTTGGTGCAAGGTCTGATGAATACAGTGGATGAAAGAGAGTTTCCAAGTCCAGCTTCTGTAGTTTGAGCAGTGTTGTTTGTGCAACATGTGGTTGAGTGTTGTTTTGCAAGAGGATTGGTCTGTCTCTGTTGACCAGTCTCAGCTGCTTAATCACAAGCATCCTCATCATTTCACTCAACTGGCTGCAGTAGACATGGGTTATAATTGATTAATCAGGTTTCATGAAGCTGTAGTGGATAGTACGAGTACTGGACCATCAGACACCATTAGCTTTTTCTGATGAATGATGAATATTCAGTTTTGGACCGTGTTTGGGCACTTCATCTTTATCCAACCATTGTGCTAAATGCTTGCAGTTGTCAGAAAGAATCCATTTTTCATCACATGTAACAATACGGTGTAGAAATGGTTTGCCTTTATATTCTGACAGCAAAGAAAGGCAAGCTTTGAGACAGTTTCTCTTCTGACGCTCGTTTAATTCGTGTGGAACCGATCTAGCCAGCTTCTTTACCTTGCTGATTTGTTTCAAATGGTCCAATAATTGTTGGAATAGTAACGTCAAACCTTGCTGCTAATTCACACATAGGTGAAAATGGATTCACTTCCACTACAGCTTTCAGCTCATCATTATCCACCTTGGTCTCAGGTCACCCATGTGACTCATTTTCAAGATTGAAATCACCAGAATGGAACTTCTCAAACCATTGACATACTGTGTGTTCATTAGCCACATTCTTCCCAAACACTTCGTTGATATTTCAAGTTGTCTGCCCTATATTGGTTCCACAATGGAACTAATAATCAAAAATAACACAAATTTTTCACTTATCCTTGGTTTCACAAAAATTGCTCTAAAAAATTTTTAAAGATAATCACAAGCCAAACCATGTATTTGAGAGAATGAGGATGTATTGTCACAATAAAAATAAAATAAGAGGTGTCAAAGTGAAATGTCAGAGATAGCAACTGTCAAACTTAGTGCTTAAGGAAATCGGACATTTCATACTTAATAACCTAATAGCATCTGTAGTACTATCAGTGTGCTTCAGCTAACATCTGTTGCAATATTGTAGTGACATGACTCTGTTTAGAAAGACAGAGCTCTTTTTCATGCCAGGGCACCAAGATGTATACGTGGTAGCCCAATGTAGCATTCCCACAGAGCCTAGTCCCCCAACAGCTTGACCCGAGAGCAGGGCCTCCTTCCAACCAGGCCTCTGTAGGCGGCACCTGGAGAGTGCTTTTGTGAGTTCTGGGTCATCGGGTGCTGCAGGGCAGGTTGCCAGCAGACCCTTCCAGCCAGAGGCAGGAAGCCAGGAAGGAGTATAGGGAAGCTGTGGGCAGGGAGGCCTTTCTCTGCTTCCTGCGTGCTGTGGACTGCACCTGAGAGGAGTTTGGACTTAGCTTGGGGGAGCAGAGGGTTTGCCCTTTGTCTCCAGAGGAGACGCATCTTATCACCTTGCTTTGGATAAGATGCGTAAGGTCCATCAGAGATGTTTAGGAAATATTTTAACATATTGACCAAAGACAGTTTCAAACATGCTTTGTGGTAATTTTGGCATGTCCGTTTTGAGGTGTTCTTTGGTTTCTTTCCCTATATAATAGAAAGTTAAATGAGGGGATAGACTTTCGTTAGGTATCAGTGATGGAAAGTGTAGAAAGAGAAATCATTACTAAAATGCATAGGTATATTTTTCAGCAGAGCAGTGCATCAACTTATGACCACAGGAACCCTAAATCCCCTCTTTTGGTTGATCTCTTGTCCATAGTTGACTGCAGAGGGCATCTAAGAAGGTAATGAGCCTTTTTTCCTGTGTTCAGGATACATTTCAAACTGGGGTCTCAAAGCAACCAGTCAGCTCTGGAACAGCTGTGGATTCCCAGTGACACCTTGAAGGGGAGGGAAACCCCAATGGGGTATGCTTTTCTCTTTGCTTTGTAAGGGTGCACATTCCAGACTGGAAAGGGTCCCGGGACACTGACTTTCGTCCTCCTCATTTTACAGACGAGTCTGGGTCCTGGGCAGGGATGATGACCTTCCAAGGGACCCTGTGGGATCTGTGTTAGAGGCCAGACCAAAGCTCTGGATCCCCTCTAGAGTGCTTTTCATAAAGTCAGGTTGGCCTCAACTTACCGCTAAAATCACACACTTTCTGGTCCCTATGAATACTTGCTTTTCTTCATCTTTTCTATAGCTTACATTAGTAATTCAAATTGAGTCCCCTTAGATCTAGTTAATCATGATTTGTGGAAGCTAAGTAAGGACTTCTCATGGTTATTATCGTATCAATATCAAATTTCTTCTCCTTGCACATAGTTATTTCTGCTCCTTTGTTCCAGGACAGGATTCTGGGAAGGTTGTGATCTGGAATATGTCTCCAGTCCTCCAAGAGGATGATGAGAAGGATGAAAATATCCCCAAGATGCTTTGCCAGATGGACAATCACTTAGGTATTACAGAGTGGCCCTTTGCAGGCTTTGAGTGTTGGCAGAGTGCCCAAGGTTAGCACGTGTGTTTGTAATTAGAAAGATAAGGCCCCGTGCGGCGGTAACTCCCCTCGGCCTGCTGTCCGAAGGCACAGATGTTGGCTACACACCTGGGTGAGTTATTCAGCGGAAGACTCGGCCCGCCCACAGAACCATCTTTGGACAGTCCGCAGGTACCTCTGGTGATTTCCTGCTCATGAGTCGTTACTGCCTGATCCCGTGGGGCTTTGGGGCCAGTGACCGGACACTGCAGGGTTCTGGGAAAGGGTACATAAGAGACAACTCGCCAAAATGTCTCAATCTGGCACTGTGTCACTCTGAGGCTCTCTGCCAGGACCCTTTTGGCCATCGGACAGTGTTGTGGTTTCCTTTCCTGCTGTAGTGCCTTAGTTTCCCACCCCAAGATGTATTAACAGTTACTGGCCTTCGGATGTCAGCCCCTCCTTTGCTCTGTGTGTTCTTGTCCTGCCAGCCAGAGGTGGGAGGATGCCTCGCAGCGTCCTCAGACCTGGCACACAGATTACTCACAGACTGTGTGGGGGCTACAACGTGGCTAGCATCTGTCATATTTCAGGTCTCCCAAAGGCTGAGCTTTGAGTGCTCCTGGAGGCTCTGACCCTTCAGGGGTCTGGGGGAATTTCTGCTGATCTTAGCTTGTAAGTGCAGAATCAATCAATTTGCAGCACTGACATGTTTGGAAAATCCTAATGTAAAAAGACTGGCTCTGACAGGTGGGATGAGGTCAGAATTTTATACTCTACCAAGCTGCTCTTCTGAATGTTCTGGAAAAGGCATCTCAGCCTTTTCAGCCCATGCTCTCATGTTGAGAATAATCCCTACTGAGAAATACATCTTATCAATAGATGCCCTTTTGGAATGATGAGACTTAGTTATTTATTAGTTTCTTGAAAATAAGCCTCCTGTTGACTGTTTCACTCAACACGAACAATTCTCAGGTTATGCTTATTTTCCCCCTCCAGACTCCCCACTTCAGGTTGAACTCAAACTGAATTATTTTTCTGGGGCTCTCACATAGTAGATGCCTTATAGATCAGATAGATTAGATTTTATAAACCCTTTAAATCTTGCCAAACTCTGCAGAAAGCAAACGGGTATGACTACTGGATTTTCATCATCATGTTTTTTTTTTTTTCCTAGCATGTGTGAACTGTGTGCGGTGGTCAAACAGTGGGATGTATTTAGCTTCTGGGGGAGATGACAAACTGATTATGGTGTGGAAGCGGGCTACGTAAGCATCATTTTCCTTTCTTCACATTTTATTTTTAGAAGCTTCTTTGCTGGTCTTTATCAAAGTCGCCTCTCCCCACTCTGTCACTAAAGTCCCCAGAGCTCCGACCTCATACGTAGCAGGAATTGAGTATAGGTCAAGAGCAGCTGGGGCCTGACCAGAGAGTTGGGAGGCTGCCAGATTGCCTGATGACCTGGTCAGCTACTCCTGGCAGGGCTGCAGGGCTTCCACCTGAAAAGGAAGGGCTAATCCCTCAAGTGCTGATGGAGTGGCTTCATTTTTGTTTTATTTTTCAGATGAGATTTCATATGGAACCCCAATATACAAAATGGCTAAAAGTCGAGGTGCTCTGTTGGCATCAGGGGCAGGGAGTCCAAAGCTCACCCGCTTTGCCATTGACTCAT
Organism: Avahi laniger; assembly: GCA_963575035.1. Lineage (NCBI taxonomy): Eukaryota > Metazoa > Chordata > Mammalia > Primates > Indriidae > Avahi > Avahi laniger. The sequence goes on along the minus strand of CAUYSK010055726.1, from coordinate 38,830 downwards.
TGTCTGTCAGCCCCAACCTGGGGCAGCCCCTGCTCTGCACCCAAAATGAACTAACCATCACCTGCAAAACTATTTTTTTTAACACCCAAGCAAAGAATCTCTCAGGGTGATTCCTGGGACTGTATCCTATAATATGCCTGCCAGGTGACTGTGGGCCAGTCGGGCTGGGGAATCAGAGCCTGCACTGTTGCTCACCAAGAGTGGCCCTCTCGCCATGGCTTCAAGAGGGGAGGCATGCTCTCTCTTTTAGCCTACTCCGCTGCCTCAGTAAGCTCTCTCTGGGTTTGTGAAGAGCTCTTTAAGAGCAAAGGGTGTTAACAGATGCTCTGAGCATCGGTGGTGTTGGCACCACCTCCACCAGGCCACCTCCGCCAGGTTCCTGTGGTAGGAGTTAGTGCCCACAGCTTGTTTGGTTTCTCCACTGCAGATGTGAAGACAGGGCCTTTTGGTTCATAAGGAGCTTAAAAATACTGTTGATTTTGCTACTTTAAATGGCTGAAATAAATAATATATTTAGTATACAATTTGGAAAACCAAAAAAATGAAAATATACCCTTATCATCCCATCACCTGAAAAAGCCATGGTTCCTGTGTATATCCTGGATGATGAAAAAAATAAACAAATAAAGCCACAGCTGATATTTTGGTATTTTTGAGTGTGTTTCCTTCTGATCTGTTTTCTGTGCACAGATGCTATTCATGTCATATGTATTTTTTTCTTTACATAAGTGGTATCATATTATGTATCATGTCCTGTAGCCTGCTTCTTTCACTTAGTTATATGTTGTCGACATTTTCCCATGCAAGCTTTGTAATGGCTGTGTAGTATTTCATCAAGTGCATGGATCATAATTTATCTAATCAGCCCCTTCCATTCAACAACCCTGTGCTTTCGGCCATTGTTTGTTTCTGCTTTGTTCTGTTTGCCATGATAAACCATGCTGCAAGGAGCATCTCTGTGCCCTGCCCAGAGCACTCCGTGAATGCCTATGTGGCCCCTCTTTCACACAGGTACATCGGCCCCAGCACCGTGTTTGGCTCCAGTGGTAAGCTTGCTAATGTGGAGCAGTGGCGGTGTGTCTCCATCCTCCGGAATCACTCAGGCGGTGAGTGGGACTGCCTTTTGGGGTGTGTGGGCCCCTGACAGCTGGCTCAGAGCAGCAACATCACCTCCCTGTCCCCTGTGGGACTGTTTGATCCTTACGACAGCTCTGTGTCTGGGCTGTCCCTCCCCATCACCATCAGTCACACCTGCCTGTCCCTCAAGGTCTGTGTAGTTACCGTCTCCACTGCCTGCCTCTGGCTGCATTCAGTCTGCCCACTCTTGCCCTCATGGGGTATATGTTTATATCTTTAATGTAGAACTTCCCACATTCTGCTCTTTATCCTGCTGAACAGACTCATTACCTTCATCAGTGGATCACTAAGTCCGTAAGCGCGCTTTATTTGTTCCCCAGAAACCAGCTCACAGGTGCCCAATGAAGAGTTTCTCAACTTGACCTTGAATATGTTTGCAACGTGTTTTAAGTAGACTCGGTGTGAAAGGGGGCACATTTTATGTATTTAGACTAAAAAGGAGGATGGTCGGTCCCTGTCAGTCTGTAGCCTGTGCTCTGTGTACCCAGATGTCATGGATTCAAGAGTGAGTACAATTTAGACTTGTCTCACGAAGACTGTGATCTCACTCAGGAATGAACCAAAGGGTTTTCCAGGCACAGGAGAGGACAGCAGAAGGGAGAAGGTCTTGGTGTGAGTGGTGAGTTGGGGGCATTTCACCACAGCTGGAACTTTATGTACAAGACAGGGAGCAGTACAAAGTGAGGCTGGCCAGGTGTACCAGAGTCAGGTCATGGAAAGCTCATGTCTCTGTTACTGACGATGTCCCTTATCATGGAAGAGACAGGAGCCATTAAGAGCTTTGAAGTACAAGGTCATTGTGACAGCTCTGTGAAATGGAGGCTATTCTAGTGGTTCAGGTGAATGCTGTGCGGGCCTGAGCTAGGTCTGTGATAATTGAGGTAGAAAGGAAGAGATTGATTTGAGAATACTTAGGACAGGCACGGGGAGGGATGAGATAGATTCCTGGGTGGGTGCCTAGATAACCAGAAATGTCCTCTGCTGAGACCATAAGGACAACAGGCTTGTGGGGACGGATACCAGTTCAGTATGGGGTATCCCAGCTTGGAGGGTTGGGAGAGGAAATGCCAACAAACTTTAGAGTTGAGCCTGGAGCTCTAGGAGAAGGTAGGGCTGGAGTGAGAGATGTGGAAGGCATGGTCTGTAATCCGTTGGCAGTATATGCCCAGCAAACACTCAGTAGACAGTTTAAAGGAGAACAGACCCATCTCTCGTGACCACAGATTGAATCCACGTTTGTGAAAGCTGAAACAGTAGCATTGTGTTACCCTTTGATAGCAATAAAAATGTGTGATTTGCCTTTATTTGTGTCACAGTACTCGTGGTGAAGTCTAGTTGGCCTTCTTTGGAATTTGACGCACATGTCTGTGAGGGTGCCCAGTGGGATGGGGCTTCATGTAAGGTGACTTACAAGACCCTAACCTCAGACTTCACATCTCTCCTGCCCTGCCACCCCATGGGCTCCTTAACCAGGCATGCAGGGTTGACCACCTTCTGCTGGGGTACCTGCCACTCCTTATTCACTGGTCCTGGTAGCAAGTGTGGGCAGAACCATCCAAGAAGGAAAATCAGTGAAAAGCAGAAGTAAATGAGTAAGAAAGAACTGAGTCTTTGAAAAGCAAAGTGTAAGAAATATTACTTGACATATTTAATTGAGGGGTGGGGAGAAAAAACCTAGACAAAATTAGAAGTTAAAGGTCTAGAAAAACATTTAACCCAGATGGAAAAAAATCATCAAAGAGTACAATGTAATGTTTATGCTACTAAAAGTATAAACCTAAAAACAAAATACTCAAAGATAATTTTCCAGAAAATATAAGTTTTCAAAATTGATACTATAGGGTTAGGAAAACCTGAACAGAGTAATAACCAATGAAGATTGAAAAGCTATCTTCAGAAATAGTTCCTGATCCTAAATTATTTGTGGATGCATTGTTTTCAGCTTTTAAGAAAAATTGTGTAGAACTTAGAAGTATTTATTCTTCAAAAGAAAATATAAAGCTGGGTTTCCAAAACCTAAGAAAAATAACAGTGAAACAAAAGCATAGAGTAATATGAACAAAAACAGAAGAATCAAAAATAATACTAGTGAATATAATAACACTTGAGTAATTTATTATGATTAAATATGACTTATAATGGAAGAATTTTGTATGCAAAGGAATCTATTAATATAACAGCATACCAGGAGGTTAAATATGAAAGGCCACAGAATCATCCTCCGTGTTCTAAAAGGAATATTAGATAATTCAGCATCAATTCCTACTAAAAATGCTTTTTAGAAAAGCCCATAGAAAGCTATTTCCTTAACATAATAGAGTCCTGCGTATTTTTAAAAGCAGTGGCAAATACCACAGTTCACAGTTAAACCTGGTTCCCATTTGTACCGAGAAAAGACAGTGATGGGTGCTGTCATTTAATCTGTTGCTTTTGAGTTTCTGCAGTACAATTAAGTCAGAAGGCAGGCAGACTAGAAATTAAGACAGAAATGAAGGCGGCATTGTACATCAAGAAAAACCAAAGGAATAAAACTCTTAGAACAAATAAAGTGCTGAAAAACACTTGGAACTAATGAGTCTTTAAATTGGCCTCATATCAGAACAATTTTTAGTTATTCATCTTTCACTAGTAATAGCCAATTAAAATACCTAATGATAAAAAGAGAACTCTGTAAATAACCAGGAATAAGTAATCTTACCAAGAAATGAATGAGATCTCTAAGACTTAAACCACAACCTTTTTTGAAAGATATAAAATGACCACTTCATAAATGGAAAGACTGAATAGAATACATTTTTGCCACATTAGTATTTGCTCATCTATGTAGCAAATATTTATTGAGCACCTGCCATGTGCCAGGCACTATTCTCTCAAGCAGTTTTTGTTTTTATCAAGAGACCAAAAGGGAGCCAGTTGTGTAGGAGATTTGAAGATGAGCACCAAAGCGCATAGTCCTGTGAGGATCTGGACAGTGAGTGCTGGGAGCACAGTCAGGAGGTGACATTTGAGGAGAGACCAGATGGCAATGAGGGGAGAGCCATGTGGCCATCCAGGCAGAGGGGACGGCCAGGGAAAAAGACCTGGGGCATGGACATGCATTTGGTATGTCCAGGGAGTCCCCATGCACTTGGGGGAGCCTGCGAGACCATTGTGAGTGCTCTTTTCTGAGCGAGATGGGAAGGCTGAGGAGGGATTTGGACAGGGATTGATACCTGCTGCAGCTGTATGGAGTCTCTGTCGTGGGCCCCCAGCGAGGTGGTTGCTACGATAATGTAGGTGAGAGACAATGGACCTCAGTCATAACACAGAAGTGGTGAGAAGTGGTCAGAGGCGGTTTCCTGGCAGATGAGATGCAGGGCATGAGACAGGCAGAGAAGTGAGTGCAGGGCCAGAGCACTGGAAAGGATGCAGGGCTGTACCCTGAGACAGGGAGGTCTGTGGACAGCGGGAGAGAAATACTTGTTAGAGGAAATGTTTTATTTGTTTTTTGGGGTTTTTTCCCTTTTTTTAAATGTTTTTTTCTTATTTATTAACAGAGAGGTATGTAAAATAAGAGGAAACGTTTTAGAGTTCGGTTTTAGACATGTTAAGGTTGCCAGCATAAGTGGACATGCTGAGTAGGCATTTGGAAATATGAGCGTTGAGTACAGGAGAAAGTTCTCGGAAGGAACAGAGTCCAAGGATGGAGCCTAGGTTTTAGAGAGTTGAAATCAGCAAAAGAATCTGAGAAAGAGAGGCCCATCGAGAGAGCGAAGAGAGCATGTGAAGGAAGAGCGTGTTGCACGAGAGGCAAGGTGAGGACTGAGGAAGGACCACTGGACTTGACAGCATGGAGGCCACTGGAGGCCTTGGCAAGCGCAGTTCGCCTTGCTGTGGTTGGGCCAAAGCCCAGTTGGGGGGTACTCAGGAAAGTCTGAGGGAGGATAGAGCTGGATTGAACTGGAGTCGGGCACCTATGAAGACAGAAGAGCAAGAGGAGTGGCGGTAGGGTCCCAGCTGGAGGAGAGGGAAGGACACGGCAGTGGGAGGACAGCAGCGTCAGCAGAGCAGAGCTCCTGGTGGTGTTACAGTACTGTTGGAGCCGAGAGTGGGCTGGAAGCATGGAGCTGCTGGCTGGAGTGTGGGAAGGTTGGAACTGAGAAGAGGGGTTGCAGTGATCTGTCATGGAAGGTCTCTGGGCATGACCATGAGAATGACGTAGGGGAAGCCAAGGTCACTGGTGGAGGAGAAACTTAAGGAACCAGGAGCCTTGGGTATTAGAAGAATCACCCTCCTGGAACCCACTAGGAATGATGGTGAGAACAACTGTGACCCTCAAGTGAGGGGGAGGGTCTTGGGTGTATAGATCCACAGTGAAAAGGGTGGTGTGTACAGGCTGAAGCCAGAAGCTCCAAACTTCCAGTTTAGGGAGAAAATCATGTATATGGATTTACTGTAGAACTCAGCAATGACTCCAGAGGACATCTGGAAGGATAAGTAATGTTACTGGTGCAAACATTCAAAGTTTCAGTAATAAAAACATCAAGCATTTGGGGGTAAAGCTGATAGCCCTGAGGGAGACCATGGTGTACCTGAGAGCTTAGTGCATGGTCAAGGAAGCATCACTTATCAAAAACAGAAAGGATTCTTCCACACATGTGATGGTGTAGTAACCATTCAGTACTTTATGAGGGAAAAGAAATTAATTTAGATTCTCACTAAATATAGCATACACCAAAATAAATTTCAGATGTTAAAGAGATAAACATTCCAAATAACTAAACTAGGAGAAAACAGAATTGTTTATCAGGCCTCTAACAATAGAAGGAATCACAAAGGAAAATAACAGGCTTTACTATATAAAACTCTCAGAGTACAGAAAGACAAATAGGTGACATTTCTATATGATGTCTGTGTAACAACTGGTCCGTGGAAATTGCTAAGAAAATCTTGTTTCCTTTCTGGGTTCTCATCTGACCCCATCTTCTCTGACCTAGGACTTGGGTACTACAGGGCAGTCCTGATGTTTACATATCTACCCCTCCAAGACTCTAAGTTCCTAGAGAAAGTTCTTGTTTCCTTCGTTTTTTCAGGTACTACATTCATGTTTATTAGACCCGCTGCACAGAAGACCTCCCAGTAAACAGTGACAATATGTGAGCACATTAGTCCAAAGAGACATTAGATAATAGACAAGCAGACATGAACAATCTTAGTTTACACTAATAATCAAACCAAAATTTCAAAATATAAAGTATACTTAATAAGTCTGAAGGAAAAAAAAGTCATAATTCTCATTGCTAATAAAAGGGTTTTGAAACAGACATTCTACACGTAGAAATATAAAGTCCTAGGGGGTCTTTGAAAAGCAGTATAAGCTGGGCCTGGTGGCTCATGCTTGCAATCCCAGCTACTGGAGGCAGCAGGAGGATCGCTTGAGGCCAGGAGTTGGGGCTGCAATGAGCTATGATTGTGCCACTGCATTCCAGCCTGGGTGACAGAGTGAGACCCCATCTCTAAAACGAAAGAAAGTAAACAAAACCGGAGTACAATTCTGTGAGAATCCAGACCTATGAAAATGTTCAGATACTCTGCCCAGGCTTCCCACTCTGGAGTATCAATCTCAAAAATAATCCAGGGTATAGAGAGTGACACATACAGGTGCATTAGCATGAAAAACTGGAATCGAGTGAGCATTCGGTGTTAAATTGGGTTGTTTACAGCAGTGAATGCTCTTAGCGACATAGGACGCAGGGCAAAAAGGAAATGAAGCCGCGAAGATCACACAGGCAAATAAGAGTATGAAATGCAGCGTACTAGTATGTACGCTATGTGAGCCCAAAGTGCGAGACAATGTGAAAAAATTCATCAAGCTGTCACTGAAGATTTTATACAAACCAGAAAAGAGTACAGTAGAAATTTTGACTATTTTGCTTATATCTGTTTTTTAAAATCTGTGGGGAAAGGGCTCAATAGCTATTACCTTGCTGCTGTTTGTTTCTTCAACTCACCAATCATTCTTCTGTATACCTAGCACTGCACCAGGCGCTGAGGTTGGAAAAATAACCAAGACCGCGCCCTTCACCCCTGATGGCAGGATAGGCAAGGTTGGCGCCATCGTCACGGCTGACCTCATCGATGCCTTGGTGTGTGCCTGGCACGGTGCTGTGGCAGTTTCTCACATTAATCCTCACAGTGACCCAATGAGCATAGGTTGTGTTTTTCATTCTGCACTTGACAGATGAGAAACTGAGTCACAAAGAAATAAGCGTGATTCTTTCTATTTGGAGGCTTAGAAAGGAAGGGGTGTTCCTGGCAGGGTCTGGGAGATGAGGCCCAGTTCTTGAGCAGGAGAGCCTAGAGATGGTTGGCACTCAGTCATCAGCAGCCCTGGGGCTCTGGCTGTGCTGGGCATTCCACCAAGTGCCTATCCACCGTGCCCCATGCTCAAGAGGCTTCACCGAGGAAGGCCAAATTAGGATTGGAGAAGCAAGTCAGCAGGGCTGAGGAGTGTGCCCCAGCCACAGACCCAGGAAGTGGCAGGCCTCGGTTCTCATGCATGGGTGATTCCACATGGTGCCCCAGCACTCAGCCACGCCCTCAGTGGCTTCGTCTGTAAGAGGAGTGGGGCACTGGGGTCAGTTAGATGCTTTACATTTTATGACTGGTTGAAAAACTTCAGCAGAGAATTTGTTCAGGCTGGTTAAAAAAAAAAAAGATCTGGTTATGATGGTCCAAGATCAAGTGTCCTCAGACGTGAGAACCCCAGGGCACTGGTCTAGCTAGCATACAGGGGTGCTGCCAAGTGCTCACTCACTGGGTCTGAATGCCAGGTGAGAGATCTCACCACAAGCCTCTGTCTTCTTCCAGATGTGATGGATGTAGCATGGTCTCCCCACGATGCCTGGCTGGCCTCATGCAGCGTGGATAACACTGTCGTCATCTGGAATGCTGTGAAATTTCCAGGTCTGGGGTCTTCTCTGACTGGCTGTTGGCAGAAATTGGAAGCTCGCCAGCAGTACTGCCTGTCGGGGGGTGTGGGGGAGTCTCTCCTTAGTCTTGGTGGCAACAAATGTATGACAGTGGCCTAGGATTTATGTGTCTTGTCAGTAATCCAGTTCTTTTTTTCTTTACCAGTTACATTTGTTTAAAGTTTAAAAAGAGATTTATGCTAAAGAAAAATAGTAACCGAATGCTGGCATGGATGTGCTGTAGAGACTGGCACAGGGACCCCAGCACCCCCATGCGTGCTGTGTGCACCCCACCACTGGGCTCGTGGTTCAGCTCGGTTGCTGTCCCCTCTGTGAAGCCCCTGAACACGTGGGCTAGCACAAACCCAGTTTTGCAAAAGATTGATTTTTCTTATTCATTGTGTTTAAAATTACAACAGATAGCATAACCTGATACAGTGCTGCAGTTTGTAACTAGTAAAAATACTTCTCATATTCCCACTCTGTATCTGGAGTATGTTTTCCTCATGGGCTAAAATGCGTCATGGATGGGCTTGGATCCAAGTAATTTTCACTCTCTTTGAAAACCACCACCAGCATGTGTGGGGACATCAGTCTGGCTGTGGAGAGGCAGTTTTAGAGACTGGGCTAGCATTTGGATTGCAAGTCTGTAGGAGGTGCTCTCGTGCACACCTTTGTCTTCAGAGATGACTGAAGAAAGACTCAGCCTGCTGGCCAGCCCCCTGAGCTGTGAGGCCTGCTTCCCAGACAGCTGCCAGGGAGGCTCACATCAACTGCTGATGTCATGGCCCAGGGAGGGCAGCCATGGGCAGGGCTGCCTCCTACAGACAAGACACAGGGGCAGAACTGGCAGCTCTGGCCCAAACCTGTTGCCCCTGTTTGCCTGGCTCCCTGATGCAGGCATGTCTTCAGGTGGCTTTTGCTTTGGTGGAGATCACAAGGAGGGGCTCTTCCGTTTGTGTCTTGGGTAGGGGCTGGCCAAGGCAGACTGCTGAAGTCCCTTCTGTGGGGATTCCATCCCATGGCCCACCGATGACAGCTTGTGTTTTCTACACAGAGTCATTGTTTTCCCCAGGTGACACCTTCCACATTTCTTTTTTCTTCACAGAAATTCTAGCTACTCTGAGAGGTCATTCTGGCTTGGTGAAAGGGTTGACTTGGGACCCTGTTGGCAAATACATAGCCTCTCAAGCTGATGACCGCAGCCTGAAGGTGTGGAGGACACTGGACTGGCAGTTAGAGACCAGCATCACCAAGCCTTTTGATGAGGTAACCGGGGACAGCCCAGGGAGCTTGGCTCCAGCACCTGCTCCAGCCCCTTCCTGACCAGCACAGAGAGGGAGCCAGCCGTGGCCAGACCACGTGGGGGATGTGTGGAGTCCAGGACCAGTGCAGGCCAGTCAATGTTCTCTGGGGTGGGCACTCTGGCCCTAAGAGTCAGATGATAAATCTTTCATTTCTGAGAAACCATTTATTATCCAACTTCGAAGTGAAAAAAAGTTACAGATTTTAAAGTTGAAGGGAATCTTAGGGATGTGCCCATGTCATTGTGCCCAGCTCACTGCCGTAGATACGGATGAAACTTTTTCTTACCGTGTGGGATTTACATCGAGCTGCCTGCTTGTTAGGGGCGGGGGCGGGATAGGGGAGACTCTGTTGTCGCTCCTCAGTGTACCGTGGCTGTGCTTGCTGGCATATGCTCTGCAGGCCAGCTGTTTTGTGCCTCCAAGTGCAGTCAGCAGTACGGTTTGCAAAATGTTTGGCGATGAGACTGCAGTAGCTTCAATACTATTATATTTACTACCACTTCCTTTGAGTTCTGATTTCAAGTGGAATGAGAGCTGAGGATCGCCATTATGCAGACACTTAAGTGTCTACTGTATGTAAGGCAATCCTGGGTACAGGGAAATAAAAGTGTATTGAGATGGAGTCTCTCCCCTTGACCCTTATAGCCCTGCAGGAAAGACAGATGTTCATGTCCACTGTGAGTGTGTGACGGAGTTGTCCAGAGTGCAGAAATAGCCCGAGGGAGTGACTACATCAGGAACGCTTCTCAGGGCAAGGGCACATGAGCAAGGCTTTGCAGGAAGAACAGGCATTCGCCACTGGTTGGGCTGGCTGCAGGAGGGAAGTGAAAGTTCGCCCAAAACCAGCACCAGCTCCCGGGCTGGGTATATGAGTATTGATTGTTACCTTACTTAGTCTTGCCCTCCTTGACTGCAGCTGCCTGGTACAGGTGACATGGGCTCTCACATCTTCTGGTGCTCCTTGGGACTCCAGTTGCCAGGCAGTGAGGTGCCATGAGCTGGGCTCCTGGAGGCGACTGTGGGAGTGTCTTGAGTACCAGTAGGAAATGGCATCACTCTTCAGCCTCCTCTGGATGGGCTCATCCCGCCACCCTAGATGGCAGAGGGGATCTCTGGCCTGGGCTGGAAGTTGAGGCAGGTGATGTCACTGCCCTCAGACCCTGCTTTGTCCTGTCCTACTCTGGGGTTGTGAGGTCAAGATCTTAACCCCGGGCCCAACTTTAGCTTCAAGGGGCTGGCTCTGGACCCATACCATCTCACCTTATAGGAGGAATAATGTGAAGGGTCAGGGGAACAGTGCCTTTCGGCTGTACCTTTTACAGTTTATAAGAACATTATGGACCTTTCTCCTTGGTGGTGTCCTCACCACCATCTGGGTGAGGAGGCAGGCTCAAGAGAGTAGGTGGTGCCTCATGGCCACCAGCTGCATTACAGGCAGGCTCCTCTAGGCTCCCATGTGCGTTTTCACTGCTGCAGCGTATCTCAAGGATGGTCTGCAGATGTCACGTGGTGGGTTAACAGGTGCTGTACAGAAGTGGGTCAGCGACCAAAGATATTTGATTCACAAAGAGGTGATGGGTTCAAAGAACTGGCCTTCCTGCAGGTCCCCTCAGGGCCTATACTTCTGTGCTGCAGTTTTTAGTTCAGCTCCTGGGGGGCAGTGTGGGATGCTGTAGTTTCCAAATTCATATGACAGAGCCCTTTTGGTTGGGCCATCTGGATGGCAGAAAGAGACTCTCAGTGTAGCTAGAAGCTTGGGGTGTGCCCTTTGGCATCATGCATTTGTAAATCGGAGTTTGACTTTATGCCCGAGGCCAGAGTTTTGGTCACAAAGTTAGTCTTGAGCTCCTTTCAAGTGCAGGTGTTTCTTTCAGTGTGGAGGGACGACCCATGTGTTGCGGCTCAGCTGGTCGCCTGATGGGCATTACCTGGTGTCTGCCCATGCCATGAACAACTCTGGCCCCACTGCCCAGATCATCGAACGGGAGGGCTGGAAGACCAACATGGACTTCGTGGGGCATCGGAAAGCTGTGACTGTCGTGGTGAGTGCATGTAGGGGGCTGAGGAAGACGGCTCTGAGATTTAGCACATACTCGTTCTTGTTTTAAATACTTAAGTTTAAATATTTAAAAACTAATTTTACAAAATAGAATACATATTCACATGTTTTATTGCAGACTTTAACATAGTATCACCAAAATCCATCTTTGGTTAGGAACATTGCAGCTGCACACTAGCCTTTTACACACTCAGGTGTGCTCACAGGTGCTTGAGCACAGTATCTCCCTCACCCGGCTCCTGTGAATAGAAGGGCCGTTCTGTTGCGCCCACCAAGCAGTGTGCTTGTCCCCACGCCCAGCAGTGATCGATCGCAGCTACAAGGATGTGCCGTGGATTGCTGAGTCAGGCGCTGCCTCCCGACCTTGCTGTGGAGGGCGAAGAATGCAGAGATGTGAGGTGCAGCAGGCTTGAGAGGGGCCTCATCCCTCCTTTCATGCTTCTCCAGGACTTTGAATGAAGAGTGTCCTCAGAGTGCCCATAGCAAGGTGTTACATAGTTGCAAATAACCTGTGAGAACCAGGATTTTCACACTGGGCAACCAAACAAAATAAATAGATTGGCAGGCCAAGAGTGATAGAAGGGAAGGATCATCCAGGACCCTGATGCAAATAGGCTTATCATTCTCTGTATTTAAGCTGATAATAAATGTCATATGTTATACCTTAAGACATAAATTTTATATGAATAAAATGTTGCTTTTTACATTTTTTTTCTATTGGAATTCATGTAAGATTTTGTTTGAACCAGGGCCTTTTGCTAAAATGTTTGTGAATCACTGCTTCATGATTAGCACAGTGATTCTACATGATTCTCTCATGCACTCCTCACCACCACTTCAGAGTGGCTCTGTGAGGTCGTGATGCCTGCCTTATTGGGTGTCACAAGCCTCCATGAGGCCCTGCAGCCCACTTGGTGGTAGTGGAGACTTAAGCCCAGCATCCACACTTCTGGGTTCTATCTTCTCCAGGGTCTGTGTACCCCTGGCCCTTCCTGCCAGCCCTCTGGAATTAAAACCTCTATAAGCCACCTAACACCAGGCTCTCAGGAGCCACCCTTCCTCAGCCCTCAGTTGTCCTAGCTTAGGGATTCCAAGAGCTCACACCCCCTTTCGATCCGGGGAGGTGGACAGGAGCTCAGTGTGTGCTTCCAGCCTTTCCAAAAGCGACAGCCAGGTTACACTGGGGGTGGTTCCCTGGGCTGAGCAGCCACTCAAGCACCTTTGTTTGACATAGTCATGATCCCTGGTGCAGTGAGATCATGAGTGCCTCTAGGGCTAAGCAGATCTCTGCTTGACAGTTATGGCTATGAACAACAAATGCAATGAACAGAGAAGGAATGCAGTGAATTAGACCTCTCCTGCCATTCCCTTGGCCTCCCTTAGGAGGTACAGAGTGGTCCTTGTCCCAGAAGCCCCTTTGCAGGCTCAGCTTCTTCCCTGGTCCTAGGGCTGGCCCTGCCCAGCCAGGGCAGTTGAGAAGGGCCAGTGTTAGTAGCTACCATCCCATCCACCTGGCTGCTGGCTCCAGACATGGAGAGTTTGGTAGAGCAAGCTTCAAATCTGCATTCTCCGCTTGTTCATTTGGCGACTGTACATGTTTTCTGACCTCCCTGAGCCTTCATTTCATTAGCAGCCCAGTGTCTCCTAGGTGGTTATGATGATGAAATAGCGCCCAGTGCCTGGGCTTGCAGGATGTCTGGGGGACTCCCACTGGCAGGCTGGGATTTGGGTATGTTCCTGATGCTTGGGCATGGGGTACATGTCCGATGCTTGATTAATTATTTCATCACTTGTTATTTGGCTTTAGAAGTTCAACCCAAAAATCTTCAAAAAGAAGCAGAAGAATGGGAGTTCTGCGAAGCCCAGCTGCCCATACTGCTGCTGTGCTGTTGGCAGCAAGGACCGGTCACTCTCTGTCTGGGTGAGCCCAGCCACCCTTAGCTTTTGCTGCGGGACAGGAGGTGTGGGCTGGGGAGGTAGTGAGCCTGGAGGCCTTGAAGGAAAGAGAGACCCAGCGCTTTTGGTGATAGCATGTACTTCCACCCTGTGCCTGGGGTCAGCCCCTCCTTAGAAACCTGTAGGCCCTCTTGCTGTCCTGGAAGCAAGCACTGGGGACTGGGCCTGGGCCAGCTGGGAGAGGCCATCCCGACCCCCGGCCAGAGCAGCACTCGTGTCCAGATTCAGGCACCACCCTCAGTGGTCAGTGCCATAGACAGCATGTTGTGTTTGCTTCCTGTTAGAAAAATCTTATTATTGCCATATAACATATGTAAAATGCATTCACCTGAAAGGTACAGCTTGGTGAATTGTCTTATATGTTTACACACCATTGTCACCAACACTCCTTCTCGTTCCTTTGATCCCGCCAAGTTAAAGGCTGTCCTCTCCCCCATCAAGGTGACCAATCTAGTGACGTCTGTTACATTGATGAGTTTTGCCTGCTCTTGAACTTCATATAAATGCAATTGTGCAGTGTTTACTACTTTGTGTCTTGCGTTTCTTTTGCTTAGCATAATGTTTTTGAGATTCATATATGTTGTTGCACTTAACAGTAGTTTATTCCTTATCATTGCTGTGTAGTATCCCCCTCTGTGAGTATACCACAGTTTGTTTATCTGTTCTCCTGTTGATGGACATTAGGGTTCTAGTTTTGAGATATTGTAACTAAAGCTGATGTGACTATTTCATGTAAGTCTTTTTGTAGACATACGTTTTAATTTCTTTTTGAGTACGTACCTAGTAGTAGGAGACTCTCACTGGTCTACTCTGTGGAGCTATCCACCTGCTCAGATTTTAGCTCTTCCAGAACCCACTTCCCCTCTGTCTTCTCTGTTTCTGGCTGTCTTTGTATAAAGCCACAGCATGCCCTAGAGGCAGGATCCACTCTAGGATGTATATTTTTATTTTTTTGGAGATAGAGTCTTACTCTGTCACCCGGGATTGAGTGCAGTGGCACGATCATAGGTCACTGCAGTCACGAACTCCCTGGGCTCAAGTGATCTGCCTCAGCCTTCCAAGTAGGCAGGACGACAGATACGTACCACCACACCTGGCTAATTTTTCAAATTTTTTTATACAGTCAGCATCTCACTATGTTACCCAATCTGGTCTCAAACTCCTGACCTCAAACAATCCTCTTGCCTTGGCCTCTCAGAGTACTGAGATTACAGACATGACTCACCTTGCCCAGTGAGGTGCACATTTTTGATAGGCTTTGGTTTCCACAGTTTGAGATCTCAGCAGTCACTGTTGAATAGAATTGAAGACGCCCTAACTGTCAGCAGAATCTGCTCAAGGCTACAGGGCTGATCTTGTTAACTGAGCTGCATGCACAGAGGGGCTTTCATTAACTCCATGAACCTTGGCTGTCTCTTTCCTTCCAGCTCACGTGTCTGAAGCGGCCGCTTGTGGTCATCCATGAGCTGTTCGACAAGTCCATCATGGACATTTCCTGGTAAGGTGGATCCTGGTTACGGAGCGTAGGCTAAGAAAGGAGAAGCCACACGCTAGCACATGAGGCCTTCTGGGTGTGATTAGGGTCAGGTGGCACAGTGGTGCAAACACCAGGGTGCCACTTACATGTGATTCAGGAACTGGGCTGTGTGCCTGCTGCTGTGGTAATGTCATGCCTTGTGGAGTATTTGCCACTGGAAGATACCTCCTCAGGACTTGTCTGAGATGAGGAGAATGATTGGTCCTTATGGGCTCCATGTTACTCTTTGTCATTCCATGAATGAAAATGACTAGATTTAGGTGGATACTTCCTGGAGTTTGGGGATTTTTTAAATGGTTTCAAAAATAAATAAAATTGAAAATTCTTATAAAACATATGGTAAAAGATGCTTTGTACACAGGCTTAGAATTGGAGGACGCCAGGGTCCTCGGGAGGGATTATCACCCCCACCGCCCTCAGGCCACAGAAGGGGACCATCTCCCTGAAGTATTGCCCCAGACCAGCCGCTGAGCCATGGGGTCTGCCTCGAGCTCCTGCTTCCAGGCTGCTGACAGCCATGTCTTTCAGGACTCTGAATGGACTGGGCATCCTGGTGTGCTCCATGGACGGTTCTGTGGCATTCCTGGACTTCTCTCAGGATGAGCTCGGAGACCCCCTGAGTGAGGAGGAGAAGGTAGGCTGGTGGCCCATGTGCTGCTGCTCGCTCTGGGGCACATTATTAGCTGGGATAGCTCTGAGACACCCCTTTGATTGGACCCTCTTGTGGGATATGATGACACATTGTTTCTTAAAGTTTAATGGAGTATTCACCTTTTGTAGATTATAATCCTTATGTTCTTTACAGAATAGATTGATTTAAAAGTGAGTTTCTATTCATGTCAGAAACAAGTCCTGGAACTAAGAATAAAACTACCTTGGGCATCTCTTCTTGAGCTGATAAGGCCACCAACTGGGTGGCTTTTGCCCTGGAAGAGAGCTGAAGTGACTCCCCCAGGGTCCTTGTTCACATTACTTTCCCCATTATAATAGGAGTACTGGTCATCTCTTAGCACTTATTGTATGCCAGGCTCTGGGCCATGTGTTTTGCATGTATGATTTCACAAAACCCCTCAAGGCAGGACTCATTCATTCATAAATGAGGTAACTAAGCCTCTGAAAACAATGTGGCCCTTTACCCAGACCATACATGACCCTTAGTTTAGAAGCGTGAATCAGGCCTACTCTCCTCTGCTCTGCCTGGGACAGTGTTGCCAGTATGCTCTCTGCAAGGGTTTGGGAAAGGCCCTGCTTTCCCTGCATACTAGGAAACCTGCTGTTGATATAGACGGGCCTTTGCCAACACCTTGTAGGATGTATGTGTTCGTCTGAAAGGAGCTCTGTGGAAGCAGGCCAGCTGCTCTCCCCATAGTGATGCTGTTGCTGACAGAAGCTCCCTCTTAAACTATTGTGACCCCCCCTCTAACATGTAAACCACTTGGAGATGGAGGTCTGCCTTGTTGACTGCACCTAGAACAGGACCTGGCACCCCATTATTCTTCATGAAGGAGCGAGTATCTCAGTGGCCTCAGATCTTCTTCCCACCTTATCACTGTCATCAGGTACCTGGGGATTGCTGTGCACCCCCTTGGAGAGTCACCCGGGGAGCCTGTACAATAACCATATCTAGCTTACCGTTTCCCAGATCACAGGCAGGGACCCTGTGTTTGAGGAACAGTAGGGAACCTTGATCAAACTCTGAATTCTGGCTTGAGGTTCCAGGGAATGGACTCAGAAGGGACAAGAACCAAGGTGGCAATGGAGAAAGGTTCCTAGCCACACATCCCTGCAGGAGCAAGTCCCAGAGCACCTCTCCTGGAAGGCTGCTTCTCCCACCCATGCTCTGGTGTGAGGCAGATGTCCTGTTAACCACAGTCCCTGTTCCTGGGCAATATGCCATGCTAGTTGTTTGTACGTCCTGTGTGAGTCTGCTCATCACACTTTCATGCTCACCAGTCCCTATGGTGTGCTGGGGACACCGTTCCTGCTTTCATGGGGCTCCTGACTAGTTTATTATGGCATAGGACTACTAGGGCCTAGGAGGAGGGGAGGACGAGGACGTCCTCAAGGTGGGGGGCACAGAGGAGGGTCTGCTGTGCCAGTCTTCCCTTGCTCATAGAGCCACTGTGAGCAGGCCCACGGGGACCTCTGATCAAGAGGCCAACATCTGTAGACAAGAGCAGTGAGAGCAGACTCATGTACCGATATCTGATTCCCAAAGGTGTTTGGGGTCCTTGGAGTGATTTGAAAACCTTAAGTTAGCAATTCGAGTGTCTTCCTTTCAGTCGAAGCAATGGGGATAGCCATTTGTTCTGCACCAGACCAAATGGGGTAGGTGTTGTCTTGTCAGCTGTCTCATTCATTCACTGTCATCCCCAGCTTCACATTCATAGGAGGTTGTAAACATCAAGAAAGGGCATGAGATGTCAACAGAGCTGTCTAATTAGAGACAGGCAGAATAGGGTGGGAGGCAATGAGACTGGCATCGGGGCCTTTCCACTCTCATAGCCAGGAGGGCCCTGCTGGTGGGCAGCACTGGCCATGCTGGCGCTCACGCCGGCCTGTTGCGCCTCTCCCTGCTTCCCCCAGAGCCGCATTCACCAGTCCACCTATGGCAAGAGCCTGGCCATCATGACTGAGGCCCAGCTTTCCACAGCCGTCATCGAGAACCCTGAAATGCTCAAGTACCAGCGGAGGCAGCAGCAGCAGCAGCTGGACCAGAAGAGTGCCCCAGCCCGAGAGCCAGGCTCAGCGGCCTCCGTCGCAGGTGTTGTCAACGGCGAGAGTCTGGAAGACATCAGGAAGGTGAGAGCTCAGCCTGGTGGCACTGAGGGCATGGGCACGTACGTGCCCAGGGACAGGACACAGATACGAGTGGTCATGAGGAAGGTGTGTGCTGAGTCTGGCACAGGTCCCACAGGTCAGCCAGCCTAGGCAGATTGGTCCCTTGCCCACAGCTGCACAAGACAGTAATGGGGCCTGAGGCACCTTGATCAAAGGCCTCCTTGTCCCAGGGAACCCTAAAGCAGATCATCTCTTATAGGAACTTCCAAACCTCAACCTGTTGGCCTTTCTAGGAAATTCTAGATATTGAGAGCAGTGAGTTTCAGGCTCTGCCCTCAGGAGACATCAGTGGGCTCCTCTTCTTCATCTGGAAGCCTGTGTTTCATGGAAAGGGGGTTGGAAATGGGGCAGGAACAGGTTAGGACATGAGGTCACCTAGGGAGCTAACACCACATCCAGGAGCTTGTTGTATAGGTTGTCAAACCTCCCCCAGGTGATTCAGGTGTGATGTGTGAGTGGGAGCCCATGGTTACGGCCTTCTGTAGAAGAGGGATTTTGTGATGAACATCAGCTTGAAAATCACCAGCTCAGTGACAAGAATGTGGCTCATGAGTGCAGTCTCAGTCCTGTAGTTCCTTCACTGACCCTGTGGCTGTTGGGTGGGGGGTGGCCGGTCTGGTATGTGCTCGCTGCACTGGGAACCTGGTTGCCAGCTCTGTGGTACTGGTGCAGGAGATGAAGGTGGTGCTAGTTCATTTGGAAGCTTTCTGCCCTTCTTTATTGTGCAGTAAGGTGAGCACATGCCCTGATAAAAAAGGCTTGTTCTTTGATTAGGTGGCTTAGTTTAGCTGTACCAGAAAGACTTAGAAAGGGAAGTTAGAATACATTTCCTTAAAAGCCTTACTTTTTTTAAACCTATTGATTTTAGGAATAATTGACAAAAATGTGTACATATTTAAGGCATGCAACTAAACAATAAGCCAGACACAGAAGGACAGACACTGTGATATCACTTACATGAGGATCAAGCTCACAGAAGCAGAGTAGAATGGTGGGTGCCAGTGGTTGGGGGCAGGGAAAACTGTACCCAATTAGTCAGCGGGCACAAAGTTGCAGTTTTACAGGATGAATGAGTCCTAGAGGTCTACTGTACAGCACAGTGCCTGCAGTTAACAGTACAATGTTGCACACTTTAAAAATATGCTAAGAGGCCTCTGTCGCAGGTAGCTCTTACGCTAAGTATTCTTATCACAGGGAAAAAGGAAGCTTGATTTTTTTGATATTTGAAGATAGTTGCTAGAAACTTTTCCATTCATTTATGTGACTCTGTTTTACCAGAATCTTTTGAAGAAACAAGTTGAGACTCGGACGGCAGATGGTCGGAGAAGAATCACGCCTCTCTGCATAGCACAGCTGGACACTGGGTACTCGTTCATTCACCGAGCTTTCTGTGACCTTATCTGGGGAGGTCTTCCTCTCTCTCTGCCAGTTAGCACTTTGACAGTTAGGGTCTTCACAGGCCCTGTGGGCCCTGTCTGACTGATAGAACACGGAAGTGAGGGAGTTGAGCCCAGCTTCCCGCCAGCCTCCAAGCCCCGTGCTCCTCATAGAGCCCTGTGCATGCTTGACTCGTGTGGAAGGCGGGTGGGGGTTGCGGCGGCTGGCAGGCCTGGCACCTTTTCAGGCATGGCACATCTGCTGCCCTTCACTGCTGGCAGGGCACTAGAGAACACACAGGAAAACAATCAGACTGATTTTTTTTCTTTTTTTTTCCTTTTATAACCTCCTTCTGATTAGAAAGGTATATATAAGCATTGTTAAAAATTTAGAAAATAGCAAAAGCCCAAAGAAGAAAAAAGCATTATCCATAATGCAGTCTTTCAGATATAATCACTGTTAACATTTTGATATCTGTATTTTTTCCCCCATGTGCTACTGTATCTTGACCATTCATTCATTTTAATAAATAGTCCTCTGAGGCGCTCACTTGCTGACTATCCAGGTTCCTGTCCTATGAATGCACCATAATTTACTTAACCAGCCCGTTAACTGTGGACTCATAGTTTTGCCAGTTTTTCGTGACTGTAAATGAACCTTTGAGTACAACTGTGACTGTTCCCTTGGGATGAGGGAAGAAGTGGAATTGCTGGGTGGAGGGTAGTTCTCTGAGACACATTTCTCTGTGTCTGTGGGGGACAGAAATCACGGAATAGACTCATTCACCACTTGCTGTTGTTGCAACATTTTTATTGGTCATTCTCCCCAGAATGAAGTATGTTGATTTGAAAAATAATAAGCCCCTGTGTGAAAGAAATAGACACCCACTGTCAAGGCAATTCACGCTGGGTTTTATACTCATTCAGCCGATCAGCTAGGGGCGTCAGGAAGTCCTTTGTGGACATCAAGTACTGAAGACAACTGCATTTTGCAGTGTTCACCCTAAGCTATTCCAAATCTTCCTTGAAGTGTGAAGAAACCTTCAGTCGTACGATGTGCTGATCCAGCCTCCTCACGTGAGGTGTGCAGTCTCTGAGGCCCCAGAGGGCAGAGACCTGGCTGGCTGGAGAGACCAGAACCAGATCTGCGGACTCCTCCCAGAACAGTGACTTTCCTTTGAATGAGCCTTTTTCCATTGTAAACCTATAGGGTTAAGGGGGTAATGCCACCTGCCTACCTTTTATTAGGACCAAGTGAGACCAAGTGTGCATGTGCCCTGAAAACTGCTAGGCCTCTGGGAGGGAGGGAGACGGTGGTAGTGTTGGTGGCACTTTGTTCTGTGGATCCTTCCAGGCCTTACCTCATGAGGAGGCGGAGGAAGCTTCCTAGCTGGCCTTGAGCCCACTTTCTGCCATAGGGTGCGTATTCTTGGCACCAGGACTTGATTCCTTTGGTCTTAAAGGCTTTTCCACCCTCCTGATTCACATGTTCTAACAAGTAGCAACAAGATAGGTAATTATTACCTCAGCTAATCAAGAAAGAAAAGAAGCAGCACAAATATTCAAAGTGGTTATAAGTGGGAAATTATCATAGATATAGAATAAATCAAAAGGATGAGACAATTCTATCCTGAAGTCTGTGCAAATAAATTTGAAAGTAGATGGTTTTTAAAAAAAATAAAATCACTAAAATGGAAAATTTATTATAGAAGAAATAGAGGACACTGTCAAAGAGTTAACCCAAAGCCACCAGACTAAGAAGGCGTCACAGGGAAACTCTAAGAAACTTTTAAGGCACAGATAACTGTAATACTATTTAAAAATATTGTTCATAGAGAGGAAACTCGGAAATTCTTTTTTGAAATGAACGTAATATTTATATCAAAATGTTAACAGAGACCGGGCGCGGTGGCTCACGCCTGTAATCCTAGCACTCTGGGAGTTCGAGACCAGCCTGAGCGAGAGCAAGACCCCGTCTCTGCCAAAAATAGAAAGAAATTAATTGGACAGCTAAAAATATATAGAAAAAATTAGCTGGGCATGGTGGTGCATGCCTGTGGTCCTAGCTACTTGGGAGGCTGAGACAGTAGGATTGCTTGAGCCTAGGAATCTGAGGTTGCTGTGAGCTAGGCTGACGCCACGGCACTCATTCTAGCCAGGGCAACAAAGTGAGACTCTGTCTCAAAAAAAAAAAAAAAAAAAAAAACAGAGATAGAGTGTAGTAAATCTCAGGTCATTCTCATTTGTGAATGTCAGTGCAAAATCCTATATAAAATAGTAGCAAACAGAACATTACTACATGTTAAAAGGCTACTACACCATGACCAAGTAAAATTTATTTCAGGAAAGCAAGGAGGTTCAAATTTTGGGAAACTATTAATTTCATTCTTCATGTCCAAAAATAAAAAGAAATAATTGTATAGTCACCTCCATAGATGCTTAAAGGAATTTTGATAAAATTCTAATTTAAAACAATTAAGTGGGAGTAGATGGATGCTTCCTTAACTTGATAAATTATCTTATTCCAAATTAATTAAAAAACTAAACATATGTCTGCTCTTGTGACTATATAATTTAACATTCTTCTCAATGTCTCAGCCTATGCAGTTAGTCAAGGGAGAGAATAAATTGGAAAGGAGAAAGTGAAATGCATTGTTACTTAAGGGTGCTATGGTATACAAGAGAATCAACTGGAAAAACTGCCATGGACAATAAAAACACAATCAAGTGGCTGGATACAATCAACATGAGATCAGGTAGCACCAACTCCTCTTCGCACATATGCAGAAAGAAATCACATTCATAAATAAAATACCTGGAGTATGACAAGAAATGTAGATCTCAATGAAGAAAATTTTAAAACACTACTGAGAGACTTAGAAGAAAACTCAAATAACTATCAACAGAAATGCATCCCCTTGATTAGCTAGGGCGGCATCATAAAGACATCATTAACACATAAATTTAACAGATGCAAATTTAACCAATGCAAATAACCATAGGAGTGTTCAGAATCAGACAAGGTGACTCTAAAGTTACGTGGAAAAATAAATAGAAATAGCTGAAATATTTCTGAAAAAGATTAATTGGGGAAGACTAACCCCACCCAAAATTAAAACTGAAAAGCTATAATACTGAAAACATTGAAATACTGACACATGAATAGACAGAGCAATGGAATATAATAGAATATCTAGAAATAGGCCTAAATATATGTGGGAATTTTAAAGATAGCATTTCACATCAGTGAGGAAACATTAGCTAATTCAATCAATAAATAGAATTCCTAACTACTCGGCACCCTCTAGCAACAGTGTTGGATCCCAACCTCATACCAAGTTTAATGTATTCTGAACAGCTCAGAGACTGTTTTTATCTTAATGTTTGACTTTTTTGTTGTTTAAAATATTTTTGTTTAAAATTTTAGAAGAGCCCATGGAAGAATATTTTTATAATCTTAGAGGTAAAGTCTTTTCTACAAAATAACATAAAATTTAGACTACAAAAAAATAACTTTTTTGGTGTATTTTTTGAAAAAATATACCATAAAGAGTTAAAATACAACATCCTGGGGAAAATATTTCCTACTCAAATAAGGAATTTTTAAAATATGTAAATAGTTCTTTTTTATTTTTTTTTTTTTTTTGAGCCAGAGTCTCATTCTGTTGCCCAGGCTAGAGCGCCGTGGCATCAGCTTAGCTCTCAGCAACCTCAAACTCCTGGGCTCAAGCAATCCTCCAGCCTGAGCCTCTTGAGTAGCTGGAACTACAGGAACACACCACCACACCTGGCTAATTTTTCTATTTTTTTGTAGAGACAAGGTCTTACTCTTGCTCAGGCTTGTCCCCAACTCCTGGGCTCAAGCAGTCCTCCTGCCTCAGCCTCCCCGGTAGCTGGGACTACAGACACGTGTCACCATGCCCGGCTAATTTTTTCTGTTTTTAGTTGTTTGGCTAATTTCTTTCTATTTTTAGTAGAGAAGGGGTCTTGCTCTTGCTCAGGCTGATCTTGAACTCCTGAGCTCAAGCGATCCTCCCACCTCGGCCTCCCTGTAAACCCTGCTAGGATTACAGGCGTGAGCCACTGTGCCCGGCCGTAAATAATTCTTATAAATCAATAATAAAGACTAATAACCAAATAGAGAACAATAAACAAAGGATATGAACAAACGCTTCACAAAAAGGAAATCAAATGTTTCTATATGAAAAAATTTCAACGTCACTCACATCAAAACTAAAACTGTAGTAAGGTAGCATTTTTCATCTGTCAGATTGTCAAACGTCAAGAAATTTGATAAAGCTGTACAGGTGTGGGGACATAGGCACTCATACACATGGTATGCCATTCATTTAAACTGCTGAGGAGGACACCTTAGAAATATTTATCCATGTATATATGTGAATCGTAGGTATAATGACAATTATAATGATTTTAGGCATCTTTCAGTAGCTATTGTATGTTCTAAGTGTGTGCTACAGTAACTACTTTACTCCTGACAGCAGCCCCATGGGGAGAGTCCTGGTGCTTTTTATTTTTCAGACTTGAACCTAAGGCACAAAAGAGTAGTTGAAGTGGCAGAGGAGTTAAATGTGGCTGATCTGGCCCAGGTCCCTCAGTCCTGCCACTGCAATACTTGCCTCCTATTGCAGCAGCCTCTGGTAGAAAAGAGGCTGGGAGACAGCCCTGTCATTCCTCAGGAGGGGCTGGGTTGTGCAAATTATGGCACATCCATCCAGTGGCACCCCACAGCCCTTCATGAAAGGGAGCCCTTTCTTTGTGCTGCATTTCATTCCTCCTAAGACACACGCTCACACGGTGTGACACCTCTGAAATCAGGGTGCATCATACAATCAATGGCATCTGATAGTTTTAATTAGTAACACTGTTTTTTTTCCTTAGTGGTACGTACGGTACTAGTACATTTTAGATTCAATTAAATATAATAAGTGATTTTAATTTTCTGTAACTTTCCAAATTTTCTACCATGAAAACATACTGCCTTTGGACTCAGGAAAAAGTTAGAGTACTGGATATGGCATCTGATTTTCAAGGCTGACTTTTGTTCTTGCTTGATGACAGGGACTTCTCCACGGCATTCTTTAACAGCATCCCCCTCTCGGGCTCCTTGGCGGGCACCATGCTCTCCTCTCATAGCAGTCCCCAGCTACTGCCACTGGACTCCAGTACCCCCAACTCCTTCGGCGCCTCGAAGCCTTGCACAGAGCCTGTGGCAGCCACCGGTGCCAGGCCTGCAGGCGATTCTGTCAATAAGGACAGGTCAGTGGGCACCAAGCCTTATTCCTGTCCCTGGGGAAAGTTCAGGTTTGCACACAGTTTTGTGACAGAGGATTTTGTTCTATTTGCACTTTGTGGCCCCTTCAATGAAAAAAGAAAGAAGGAAATGCTTAATTTTAGATGGAGCCTGCCTGGAGGGGAGGACTTACTCAGGTGAGTCTCTGAAACTCAGGATTGTGAGGATTTCACAAAGAGGGTGTCATGGCAGACCAAGGATCAGGCTAAGACAGGGGACCTGCCAGTGAGATGCACTCATCGCAGAGTCAGCCCCACCTGCTGACAGATCTACACTGGATGTGGCTTCACATTTCCGGGGCCTTGGCCTCCACTTTACTCTGTGGGGTATATCACCACACCATTTGTCCCAGGCAGGGTGTTTACGTAGGAGGGCACAGACTCCCCTTGTACTCTGAGAATTATATTCACTCAGAGAGCCTTTGTCTTCACCGACCTTTTCCTGGAAACCAAGTTAGAAGTCAGAAAGGACCAGGCAAGTGCAGATAAGAGCCAGGAGTGGACGTTTGCCCAGCACCTGCTCTGGGTTACACACTGTGCTAGGCCCAGGCATCCAGAGGGGTTGATGGGTGAGTCCTAGTCCTTGGAGTGTATAGGCTGGTGGGGAAGAGGCCACCACAGGGTTGCAGATGGCTCTTCGGGTCCTTTGGGTAGAAATGGCAGCCCATTTGAAGGGGGGTCGCTGCACAGGTCTGAGAGAGATGTTTCAGAGGGTGCCTCACCCAGGGCCCATATATGCCAGCCAGGGGAAGAGGGGTGGGCAGTAGGGACAGCAGCGAGAGCAGCATCCCGAGTTCCTGAGGAAGGACCAGAAAGAGGGGAGAAAGCCTGGGTTTCTGTGCTGAACTGAGTAGACTGCGCTTTTCCCCAGAGCGGACACATATAAGACTTTGGGACTTGGATTTTAGGAAGATGCTCCAGTAGGCCTTGGTGCCCAAATTTAGCCACCCCCAGCACACACAGCCGACACTGTTAGAGTGATTCTCCGCTGGTGGGGATGGGGTCTTGTGTTACCACAGCCTCCTACTTCTGGGTGCTGGCACCCTCACCATGGAGGCAGGCACCAAGCATCGGGTTTCACTGCCCTGAGCAACTGTGAGCAGGGTGGGAAGAGAAGGAGACTGAGCAGCAAGACCAGCGAGGAAGCAAAGCATGCAGGGAGGCAGCATGCCTGGAAAGACGTGGGTCTGTGACAGACAGTGCCAGATCTAAAAACTGTTTCAGGGGTTGACCCTACAGATCCTGATGCCCACAGGTCATGGAGGAGGAGGAGGAAAGGGCTGTCCAGGGTGTGGGGTCCAGGCAGATGGAGGTGGAATGTGTTAACCTGGATGTGGTCAGCAGGAGGCCCAGTAGCTTTGGTCCCCAGCTTGTGGAATGGGCTGGGCACACTTAGGCCTGGGACTCCTTTCTCTAATGAGTAGAAGGCGAAAGCTGTGGTGTGAGCACTTTGAGGAGAGTGCTGAGAATTTGACGTTGTCACAGAGATAGGAGGGGCCACCCATAACAGAGGGTGCTTGGCTGAGGATGAAGGCCAGTAGCAGACCATGGCTTCAGGACCCCAGATGGGGTCATTTCTTATCCAACCTGTTGTTGAAATGGGAAAGGCTGGTGCTTGGGGTGGTTTGGGATGGAGAGGCTGTATTTAAGTTGAGGAAACAGGGCTGTATGGTTAGAGAAAAGGATTATAAAAACCACTTTCTAGGCTTCCCGCCCCCAAAAGCTCTCAGAACACAGGGGCAAATGTGAATGTGCTTGTTCACAACCTGCTCAGGTAGCCAGACTTCCAGAATTGTAACACATGAAAATTTTAAAGAAATAGTCAGGAACAGTAGATTATATCTTGGATTATTTTGTTTGTAGAAGTTCGGTGTTTGTGCTTTATTCAGTAGGCTCCAAGTAATGCAAACACTAGACCTCTAGATCCTGTGAGGATTGTACTTGACGAGCCTCCCGTTTTCTTCCCCCAGTGTGAATGCTACCTCTACTCCTGCTGCATTGTCGCCTTCCGTGTTAACCACCCCGTCCAAGATCGAACCCATGAAAGCATTTGACTCCCGATTCACAGAGCGGTCCAAAGCCACTCCAGGTGCTCCTGTCTTGACCAGCATGACTCCGACAGCCATTGAAAGGTAGGTGGTAGCTGCAGGGACCCAGAGAGGCCAGGGAGGGGGGCCGCAGGCCAGCAGTACAGCCGCTGCATTCCAACTTACCCTCAGGCAGCCTGCCCTCCTGTGGGGGAGCAGATGCCAGTCCACAGGGGCAAGACTGTTGGGCCCTCAGTGAGCCACCAGCCCTGAGGAGAAAGGAGCAGCTACTTGAAGTGGGAAGGTGGCAGGAAGGAGCTGTGGGGGGAGGACACAGAGGACAAAGGCACAGGCCCAGTCAGTGGAGGCTGTACTAAGAATAGTGGCACTGTCTGGATGGAGCCTGGGGTTGCCCAGAAGAGAAGCAAGAGCCTGATTAGAGAAGTAGAAATCCTGGCTTATGCTCAGAAACTGACCAGAGGTATTGAGCTGAGATAAAAGTGATGTAGGTAAGATCTTTGTGGAGTCAGATGGGCTTTGGAACTTATAGACTCTGTGCTACTTGTCCCTTCTGTGGGCCTGCACTAGCACATAAGCACCAAGTCACATCTTGGAGTTTCTCTTGAGGTGGTCAGGTCGGGTGTGTTCAGCCTCTGCTGTTGGCACCAAGCTTTTCCAGGGCCCCTCTGTGCACTCCTACGAGGGCAGGGAGCTCGCCGTGTGCCCAGTGAGTCAAGAGCTGGAGTTACATGGAGACTGGGCGGGGCTTGAGAGCTGTCTCTGGGGTCGAATCCCATTTCGAGGCAGCCCTGGGAAGATACCCCCAGCCTGCGCCACCATCAGCCAAGTACAGGGACATTGGTCAAAGACTCTTGAAGTAGCCACACAGCCAGCAGATGCCCAATAAAAGGAACGTTTATATGAAGCGTGTCTTTGGAGAGGATGGTGACTTAGTGTGCTGTGCTGCCCTGGGGCTTTGCCCATCATCTCAAACCTTATGTCTGGGCAGGGTTCGTTCTCCTTGGGGAACACTCCCTTCAGCATAGCGTGGGAGGACCCTCCCTGCAAGCCTGATGCTGTTTCTATGAACTTAGTGTGGAACCTTGTACTATGTTCTGAAGTCTAATCATGATTATTTTAGCATAAAAATTTCAGTGTTATCTTTTTGTCTAGCAGTTTCTCTGTCCAGCAGTATGGAGGATCTGAAAACCTTCCTGCCACTAAATATTTCAAAATGCTGGATTAAATGGAACTCATATCCCTGAAATGCACAACTAGTTCGCAAGAAATTAAAGTCAGTACCAGGATCCAAAATCAAGAATGAACCAAAAAACCAGAGCAGTGGACAGGACCACACCATGGGTACTGGGCTAGGGGGCTGCTGACCTGGTGACCGAGGTCCTTGAGTTTTAATGGCCACACCAAGTTGAGTTAAAGCCTTGGGCCTGATCTATGTAAGGGTTGGAATTAAGTCACCAAGCATCAAGTCAGGCTGCTTGATGATGGTCAGCTCCTGTGTGAAGCGGACACCAGAAAGATGAAGTTGGCAGTACAGGAACATGGCTCAGCCTGTCCTTGAGGTTAAGAAAACAGTGTTCCCTTAAGACTGTATAACCACAGGGCTGTCTTCATGTGGATTCAGGGTCAATTTAACACTACCTATGTCATCTAGAAATCCCAAGCCAAGACATGAAACAGGCCAGGTCTATTGGCTGACAGCAGCACTTTGGAAGGCCAAGGCGGGAGGGTCGCTTGAGGCCGGGAGTTTGGGACCAGCCTGAGCAACATAGTGAGACCCCATCTCTACAAAAAGTTTAAAAATTAGCTGGGAGTGACTGCACGCACTTATAGTCCTAGCTACTCGGGAAGCTGAGCCAGGAGGATCACTTTAGCCCAGCAGTTTAAGGTTGTAAAGTGTGATGATTGCATCACTGCACTCTAGCTCAGGTGACAGAGCAAGACCCTGTCTCAACAACAACAGCAAAAATGAAATTAACACAGGGGATTCTAGTATAATTAACATCCAGAGGCACTTGGCAGAGAGGCACATCCCCCCTGCAGGGACGTTTCCCGACTCCAGGGTATATAACATTCCCACCAATAAAAAAACACTGCCTGTATGAATGTAAAATCAAAAGTAACAAGACATGTGAAGAAATAGTCCATTGTGCACAAATGTCAGGAGACAGAATAAACGGGAGGTTTAGACTTCTATAAGTCTCTGATCACAGAATTATCAGATGGCAACTACAAAAGAAATATGCTTAAAATCATTAAAGTCTTGAAAGATAAAATAGAAAATGTGAGGAAAGATGATATTCTCTCCTGTATGTAAAAATTAAAAAGGATCAAAGAACTAAATATAAAAGCTAAAACTATAAAACTCTTAAAATGTAGAAATCTATGTGATATTGGATTAGGCAACTGTTGCTTAGATAGGACACCTAAAACACAAGCAACTAAAAGAAAAAATAGATAAATTGGACTTCATCAAAATTAGAAACTTTTGTGCTTCAAAGGACACTATCAAGTGAAAGGACAACCCACAGAACAGAAAGGAATGTTTGGAACTCTAACAACTCAGCAGTAAAAGAACTAAAATAATAACACAATTTTAAAATGGACAAAGAATTCAAATAGTAATTTCTCCAAAGAAGATATACAAATGGCCCATAAGCATATAAAAAAATACTCAACATCGTTAGCCATCAGGGAAATACAAATGAAAACCACAATGACATACCACTTCACACCCACTTAGAATGGCTTCAATCAGAAGATCAGATGGTCAGATAAGAAATGTTGGTGAGGATAGGAAGAAATTGGAACCCTCACACTGCTGGTGGGAATGTAAAACCACTCAGCAGCTTTGGAAAACAGTCTGGCAGTTACTTAAATGGTTAAACATAGAGTTATCACATGCCCCAGTAATTCCACAGCTAGGTAAACTCACAAGAGAGTTGAAAACTTGTTCATGCAATAACTTGTACACAAATTTTCATATCTGTACTACTCATAATGAAAAAGTGGAGACAATCCAAGTATCTGTCAGCTGATGAATAGATAAACAAAATGTGGCACAGCCATACAATAGAATATTACTCAGCAATGAAAAGGAATGGGATACTTACGTGAGCTACAACAGGGACAAACCTTGAAGATACCATGCTAAGTGAAAGAAAAAGGACCGCATTTATATGATCCCGTTTATATGAAATGTTCAGCATAGGCAAATCCATAGAGACAGAAAGTAGGATCGTGGTTGCAAGGGGCTGGAGGAGGAGAAGACGGGGAGTGATTGCTGATGGGTACAGAATTTGGTTTTGGAATTAGAAAAATGCTCTGGCATTAGATAGTTGTGATGGTTGTATAACCTTATGAATATACAAAAAACTATTGAATTCTGTACTTTAAAATGGTGAATTTTATGGTATATGAATTATATCTCAATAAAAAATAAAAAGAATAACACAACATCAAAAAAGACCAGACTGATTTGGAAATGAACCCAAAAAATACTTTCAGAAAAGAGAAATAATAATCATCGCAAGTTAAAAGTCAGTTGGCACATTTTGCAGGCTGGGCTCAGTGGCTCACTCTGGGATTCTGAGGCAGGACGATCCCTTGAGGCCAGGAGCTCGAGACCAACTTGAGCAAGAGCGAGACCCCGTCTCTACTAAAAATGGAAAAATTAGCCAGATGTGATGGCGCCTGTCACCCCAGCTACTTGGGAGGCTGAGGCAGGAGGATTGCTCGAGCCCAGGAGTTTGAGGTTGCAGCGAGCTATGATGACGCCACTGCAATCCAGCCTGGATGACAGAGCAAGACCCTGTCTCAAAAAAAAAAAAAAAAAAGTCAGTTGACATCTGAGGGCAGGTCAGAGTCAGCTGAAGAGAGCATTCAGGCTGAGGAGCTTGCCGGGGTGGAGGTGAGGAGATGGAACCGAAGAGGAGTACAGGGAGGAGTCTCCCAGGGAGGACATGCTGCCGACAGTTGTCAAGGGGGAAGTGACAGGCTTACCAGAAGGTGCTGAAACCCTTTTTGGAAATGGAGCGAGTTCTGACCAGAAAAAATAAAATGAATACCCCACCTGAGAGAAACTACAGAGTGCCATAGACAGAAAGTCCTCGTTGAGGAAGCCACCCCGTGTTTGCCTTGCTGGCTTCTACAATCCCCATCTCTCAGGTATGCACTTTCTGCTTGAGAAGCCCAGAGAATACCTCTTGAACTGGGCTGCTGGAGGCAACGTCTTGACTGCCTGTCTGAGGTCCTGACGCCACCAGGGTTGGTCCCTCGGCAGCTGTGTCTCCACAGTCTCACAAGACTGTTCAGCGCTACGTATGGCACTAGCAAGACCTGTAGAATACGGGGCCATCGCATTTGTCATTCTCAACTTTGCCCTAAGTGGCAGTGAGGGGGGCATTCACTTGGGGCTAAGCATCTTGCTTTCAAGACGGCGAATGTCTGGTAAGCTTCCAGGAGTCTGGTGCTAAATTCTAAGAGGAGATTGGGTCCGATCCTGATACGAGGAAAATAAAATAAAACAAGGCCCAGTATCTTTAACAAAGGCTTTACAGAAAATGCAGAAGCTTTCTTACTATGGCTGTTTTTTTTTGCATTGATTCTCAATTTAAAGCCAGGAGGAACCCTTTAAAACATCTGACAGTGGAGGTTTTCCTTTGATGCGCAATGTCACATGGTGGTTAGCAGCAGCACTCAGGAGCCATACGTGCCCTGCAGTTGACTCCCAGCTTCCCACTTCTGGAGGGCAGAGGCAGTGATCTTGAGATACGTAGGCTTTCTGAGTCCGTCCTCTTGGGCAGAATGGACCTCCCAGGAGAACCTGCCTCACAGGAGGTATCCCTGAAGCATTGGCCTGTAAAGCCTCTTCCTTTACCTTGTCTCATGGCGAGCATCACATGTCAGCTCCTGCTGCTGTTCCTTCGTTGTCCCTTGCAGTGGTTGGGCAATGAGGCCCCTGCAGCCTGAGTGGCACTTCTTAGCCAAGAGCCTCTGGTGACTCTGGGAGCCAGCTGCTAGCATCCCAGGTGCAGAGTGGCAGCCCTGGGTGAACCTGTGGGTCCTGCATTCCACCCTGCCTTAAGGCCATGAGTCAGTTAGAGGCACAGAGGGACCTGAGGTGGGTGACTCCAGGACGAGCTGGCCTGCGCAGACAGAACCTGGGATGGAACCTGTTCGTCAGTGGGGCAGCTCTGGCCAGCCGTGTTATTCTTTGGCAGGCATCTAGATCTGTGCACTGAGTGACCACTGGCACAGGCCTACATGCAGGCTGTGGGGGAAGGGGGGTCTCAGGGCCCCTGAATGGCATATCTGGCAGAGGTAGGAGTGGGGAGACTCGTCAGGGCTCATACAGGTCCGAACCACAGAGAGTGAAGCAGCCTACGCTGGGGCAGTGCCAAGCAAAAGAACTTCACAGGCCAGTGTTGAGATGAGCTCAGAAAGTAACCAGATCACTTAGAAGCTTGCATGATAGTTTGACATTGCTGTGATGTTCTTAATGTATTTTATAAAACTACGGTTACACAAAAGTCTGACTTTTTTCCAACCACATTTGACATTTAATAAGATTCTTCCATTCTAATGCATACAACTCTTTGAAATCAGTCTCAACCAGGAAAATTCATGTTAGGAAAAATTAGAATAACCTAATATTCTACTTCTATATCCAGAATATCTGGGAGAGAATACATTTTTGACTATTACAAAAGTTTATTTAACAAAAAAATTTAATGTGAAAATGCATATGACCCAATTTTTACATCA
The DNA here is from genome assembly GCA_963575035.1 of Avahi laniger. Lineage (NCBI taxonomy): Eukaryota > Metazoa > Chordata > Mammalia > Primates > Indriidae > Avahi > Avahi laniger. The sequence goes on along the minus strand of CAUYSK010055726.1, from coordinate 6,546 downwards.
TAGTAAAACAGGCCCTTTGGAGAGGCAAAGATTTTTTTTTTTTTTTTAAGAGACAGGGTCTTGCTCTGTTGCCCAGGCTGAAATGCAATGGTGTCATCATAGCTCACTGCAACCTCAAACTCCTGAGCTCAAGGGATCCTTCTGTCTCAGCCTCCCAAGTAGCTTGGACTACAGACACGTGCCACCACTCCTGGCTAATTTTTTGGGGGGAGGGGTAGAAATGAGGTCTTGCTATGTTACCCAGGCTCTTCTCAATCTCCTGGACCCAAGCAATCCTCCTGCCTTGGCCTCCTGAAGTGCTGGGATTACAGGCATGAGCCATTGCACTCAGCCATGGTCTGATTTTTTTAAAAAGCATTTTAAAAGCACCAAGGGGTGTATGCTTTGCCCTGTTGGGGAACCTGCTCTTTGGTTTTACAGAGCAAAGTCAGGGGCTTCTGGTTTATCCCAGTTTTTCGCATGGGTGCAAATGGATAGAGTTCAGGATTCTACGCTAAGATATACCTGCCCACATTTCTATGACCTGAGGCTACCGGTAGGAAAAACGGCCAAAGGCAATGCCTAGAGGAGCGGTAGCTGAGCAGAGAGAATGCAGACAGGGATGAGGGCTCTTGGGTACTAGGCAGGAGTGTAATTCATGACTCCTTGAGGAAATCAGTTCAGTGATGGTGCCTGGGACCCAGGGATTCTGTGGTGTCCATGATGTTTATTTTAGCATCATAATGAACATTTACCCAACTTCTTCAAAATAGAAGCACTGGGTAAGTAGGCTGTCAATTATGGAACCTCTCATTAATATTTATGAAGACTACAGTACAGGCAGCCCTCTGTATCTATGGGTTCCGCATCCACGGATTCAACCAGGTGCAGATCAAAAATATTTGGGGGAGGCTTGGTCTAAGTACAGTGGTGTTTATAACTAATTTATCACAACCAATTACAGTTTCTTTGTTCCTTCTTCACTCCTTCTTTAGGCTTGACTAGCCTTAAAAAAAGAAGAAAAATATATATTTGGCGGGGGGAAACATTCTACAAAGTTCCAAAAAGCAAAACTTGAATTTTCCACATGTCGAGTACTGCATTGAATCCATGTGATTGAAGTGATGTGTGGGCCTCGTATTGGGTGTTATAAGTGATCTAGAGTATACAGGAGGATATATGCAGCGTATTTGCAAATACTGCATTTTATATAAGGGACTTGAGCATCCTCAGATTCTGGGCCTCATGCTTTCCTTTTGAAAAAGAAAAAAAAGGTTATTAATTGTTGACTCAGTTTCCTTAGCAGATACAGGCCTATTCAGATTATCTCTTTTTCCTTGTGTGAGTTTTTGGTAGATTGTTTCTTTCAAGGAACAAGTTCATTTCACCTAAGTTATCAAATGTGTGGACATAGAGATATATTCATCATATTCCTTTATGATCCGTTTATTGCCCATGGGATCAGTAGGGAGGGCCTCTCCTTCATTTCTGCTATTAGTATTGATCTTTTCAAAGACCCACCTTTCTATTTCATTGATTTTTCTGTTATTTTCCTGTTTTCAATTCCTTGAGTCTGCTCTGATTTTTGTTATTTCTTTTCTTCTGCTCACTGTATTTATTTATTTATTTATTTTTGAGACAGAGTCTCACTCTGTTGCCAGGGCTAGAGTGCCGTGGCATCAGCCTTGCTCACAGCAACCTCAAACTCCTGGGCTCAAGCAATCCTCCTGCCTCAGCCTCCCAAGTATCTGGGACTACAGACATGCACCACCATGCCCGGCTAATTTTTTCTATATATATATATTTTTAGTTGTCCAGATAATTTCTTTCTATTTTTAGTAGAGATGGGGTCTGGCTCTTGCTCAGGCTGGTCTCGAACTCCTAACCTTAAGTGATCCACCCGCTTCGGCCTCCCAGAGTGCTAGGATTACAGGCGTGAGCCACTGTGCCCGGCCTGCTCACTTTAAATATATATATTGCTTATCATTTTTTTTTAGTTCTTAAGGATGAAGTTTAGATTATCAATTTCAGGTCGTCTTTTCTAATGCCTGCATTTAGTGCCTGTAAGCACTGTTTCCACTGTACTCTACAAATTTTGACAACTTGTGCTTTTATTTTCCTTTAATTCAAAATATTTTTTTATTTCTCTTGAGACTTTTTCTTTGACCCCTGTGTTATTTAGAAGTACAGTCATCCCTCAGTATCCATGGGGGATTGGTTCCTAGGTCCCCCTGGAATACCAAAATCCATGGATGCTCAAGTCTTACAGTTGTCCCTGTGGAACCTGTGGATGTGAAAAGTCAGCCCTCCTCATCCACAGTTCCACATTCCATAAGGACTTTATTTTCAATCTGTGATTGGTTGAATCCATGGATACAGAGGGCTCACGGTATGTTATTTATCTCTAAATATTTAGAGGTTTTTTCAGTTATCTTTCTGTTAGCGATGTCTAGTTTAATTCCATTGTGGTCTGAGAGCATACTTTCCATGATTTCTGTTCCGTTAAATTTGTTAGGGTATGTAGGGTATGTATGCTTTATGGCCCAGAATGTGGTCTATATTGATGAATGTTCTGTGTGAGCTTGGAAAGAATATGTGTTCTGCTATTGTTGCAAAGTATTTTTGTAAATGTCAATTAAATCCAAGAGATTGATGACATTGTTCAATTAACTATGTCCATATTGATTTTCCATCTGCTGGATCTGTCATTTTCTGTTAGAGGAATGTTGAAGTTCTAACTATAATGCCAGATTTGTCTGGTTCTCTTTGTAGCCTATCAGTTCTTGCCACATATATTTTGACATCCTGTTAGATATACTGCTGTACCTCTGAGATATTACAGGTTTGGTTCCAGACTACCACAGTGAAGTAAATAATGCAGTAAAGTTAGTATCACAGTAAAGCAAATCAAACACATTTTTTGGTTTCCCAGCATATAAAAGTTAATGTTTACACTATACTATAGTCCATTAAGTGTACAATAGCATTATGTTTTATTTTTGTGGGTTTTCTTAGAGACAGGGTCTTGCTCTCTCTCGCCTAGCTGCAGTGCAGTGGTGTGATCAAAGCCCACTAGAGCCTCAAACTTCTGGGCTCAGTCAGTCCTCCGGCCTGGGCCTCCCGAGTAGCTGGGACAAGAGGTGCACATCGCCATGCCTGGCTGGTTTTTTTTTCCAGAGGTTGGGGGGAGGAGTTTGTTTGTTTGTTTGGGTTTTTTTTTTTTTTTGTAGAAACAGGACCTTGCTATGTTGCCCAAGCTGATCTCAAACTCCTGGGCTGAGGTCATCCTCCCACCTCAGTCCCCCAAAGTGATAGGATAACAGGCATGAGCCACCATGCCTTGCCTATTTATTTTTTAAGAAGTGAGGTCTTGCTGTTAATATGTTGCCCAGGCTAGACTTGAATCCTCAGCTCAAGTCCTCCTACCTCAGCCTCCCAACTAGCTGGGGCTATAGGCACATGAGAGTGCACTCAGCTACTTACAGTCTATCTTTGTCTTATATAATATTTTTAAAAGTAAACCCATTTTTAAATTTTTTTTTTTAGAGACAGGATCTCACTCTGTCTCCCAGGCTGCGCGTACACTGGTGTGATCATAGTTCAGTGCAACCTCAAACTCCTGGGCTCAAGTGTCAGCCTCCTGACTAGCTGGGACTACAGGTGCACACCACTACGCCTGGCTAAGTTTTAAATTTTTTTGTAGGGATAGGATCTTACTGTGTTGCCCAGGCTGGTCTTGAACTCCTGGCCCCAAGCAATCCTCCTGCTTCGGCCTCCCGAAGCACTAGGATCATAGGTGTGAGCCTCCATACCTGGCCTAAAACATTTTTTTTAATCCAGTCTGTCAGTCTCTGTCTTTAACTGATATACTTAGAGTTTTCACATTTAAAATGAAATAATGATCAATAATCTAGTTGGATTAATATCTACCATATTTTAACTGTTTTCTATTCATTGCATTATTCTTTATTTTTCATCTTTCCTTCTTTTTCTGCCTTCTCTGATTTTAATTGAGCATTTTATTTGATTCCATTTTCTTTCCTTTCTTAGCATTATTAATTATACTTCTTTTTAAAAATTTTTTTAGTGGTTGCTCTAAAGTTTGCAGTGAACACTTGCAACTAGTCTGAGTCCACTTTCAGATGATGTTGCAGTGCCGCTCGGGCAGTGCAGGCGCCTCCCCACAGAGCGCTGCCGCTCCTCCCTTCTTCGCCCAGCAGCGCTGCCGCCACGCGTGGCCCTGTTCATCAGCTGCAGTCATTGAGACACGGTTGCTCTCAGTAGTTTGAATAGCAAGTTACCTGTTAGATTTAGAATAGGAAAAATAAAAGGTGTTATTTCATGTTCTTTTATTCTTTTTCTAATACTGTTCCTTTCTTCGTGCAGATAGGAGTTTCTGACCTGCATCATTTCCTTCTCTCTGAAAAACTTTTAACTTTCTTGCAAGGCAGGTATTCTGGCAACAGGTCCCCTCAGGTGTTTTGTTTGTTTGTTTTTGTCTGAGAAAGTCTTTATTTCTCCTTCACTTTTGAGGCATGATTTCACTGGATACCAAATTCTAGGTTGGTCGGGTTTTTTAAAACACTTTAAATATTTCACCTCACTCTTTGCTTGCCTGTGGAGTTTCTGAAGGGAAATGTGATGCGATATTTTTGTGCAGGTTAAAAGAACAGAACCTTGTGAAAGACCTGAGGCCCCGGGACCTCCTGGAGACCAGCAGTGACAGTGACGAAAAGGTCCCTTTGGCCAAGCCTTCTTCGCTGTCCAAGAGAAAACTTGAGCTCGAGGTGGAGACAGTAGAGAAGAAGAAGAAAGGGCGCCCTCGGAAGGACGCCCGTCTCATGCCCGTGGCTCTGTCTGTCCAGGTGAGGCCACCTGGCCCACCCTGCCTTCCCCACGACATCCCTGTGCTTGGTGCCGGGAGGCCCTGCATGCATGGGGTGCCTCAGCATTGTGGAGTACCTTGGGAACCAGCTGGCTTAGACACACTCCCCTTCAGACCTACCCGTGACACTCCCAGAGTCCTTGAACAGGCCTTGGTGTCAGCCACCACATCTGTAAAATGGGGACCGTTGTCACGTGCCCCTGTGCTTTCTCCATCAAAGAGTAGGTAGAAATGCCCTCACAGGCCCACCTGATCTCTGGGTAACTTGCCTTTATCTAAAGCTACCCCAGTAGTAGCTCAGGGGCTAAGGCGTGTTTCTGGCTATTGCAGTCTCCAGCTGCCCTGACTGCAGAGAAGGAGGCCATGTGTCTGTCTGCACCAGCACTTGCACTGAAGCTGCCAGTTCCAGGCCCCCAGAGAGCTTTCACCCTCCAGGTGAGTGCTGGATACCCACTGACTCCCTTGGGTGCATACAAACATTCTTTCCCCACCCTGTGTAAATGCTGTCTTGTCACTGCCTTGGGGACAGGTTTCCAGTGGTCCTCTAACACCTGGGGAGTGTCCTAGCTGATCAGGGTATCCACCAAGTCTCAGCAAGGTTGCTAGCCTCCTCTCCCTCACCTATGAGCCTCCCTCTGGCTTTGCCCTTGCAGTCCTAATTGCCACGGCTGACCTTACCACTATGTCTTCTGGATGACCAGCTCCTCAAAACTCATCTCAGGTGTCCCTTCTAGAAGCCTCCTCCATCTCCACACCTGGCCCTGGGCAGCCTCGGGCTTAGTGCCTGTTGGACTGTGGGGTCATGGTCTGTCTCCTGACCATCCTGATAGCCTTGTCTCCTCCTCAGTGCCAACAAACAGTCATCATCAGAGCTATTTGAGCTCATGGAATAGAAGCTTGTGACCATGTGTAACCCTGTGCTTATTCAAAACACAGCTCTGGAGCTGGTAATCCTTTATAGCCAGAGGCCCTCTGGTCACTCAGCCTAGCACCAGTGTGCAGGCCTCCCTCACCATGGAGCTCCTGCACACGGGTTGCCTCTCCACACACTTTGCACCTCAGCTCAGACACATCCTCAGGCAGTCTTCTTGGTCCCTGTGCATAGGTCAGTTCCCACTGGGCACAGGCTGAACAGGGAGCCAGAGAGCGGGTGTTGGCCCTTCCCAGCCACAGGCCTTTCTGGGCCATGATATGAGGAGTGAAGCAGGGGGAGCAGGGGTAGAGACCCCCAGAGTTTGTTCTTATTGCTGACGTGGATGGAGGCGGGGGTGCCTCCAGCAGTTGGCAGCATTCAGACGTGCTCTTGAACTCATAGGTGCCCTGATGCAAACTCTCCCCCTGATGCCCTGCTTCTTGGCCTTTGGCACCAAACTCCTCTCCCACAGTCTTCCAGCCCTTGCCCTGGGTGTTTTCATCGCCAAGTGCTATGTGCAGCTGTCCTTGGTTTCTGGGGGCCCGGGATCCAGCAGCAGCTAGCCCTCAGCTCCACCTCACCCACATGTGGTCACATGAGTGCAGATAGTTCAGTGGCTCTGCCCAGCTTTCCGTAGGAAAAATGTGTTGGTCAGCTCCCCTGGCATGCGTTGGGTGAGCCCATTTAGTGCCAAGCTCTAGGTTCTCCATGTGCATATGACACTGGGAACACTCCCGCCAGGTTGGTCTCTGTGGAACAGACCAAGGCT